>BMAC01000725.1:380728-392748 GCA_014905375.1 Phtheirospermum japonicum | reverse complement strand
GGGACGAGCGACGAGCCGAAGCCATGCAGGTGCGTCGACTGACGCACCGTCGACGCAACGCCCGCGTCGACTGACGCACTGTCGACGCAAATGTTCTGTTGCGTCGATCCTGGCTCGCGTCGATCGACGCACTGCCTGTCGACGCGTGCAGCCTGGCTCGCGTCGACTGACGCACCGTCGATGCAAATGTTCTGTTGCGTCGATCATAGCTCCGTTGATCGACGCACTGCCTGGTCGACTCGTGCAGCCTGGCTCGCGTCGACTGACGCACCGTCGACGCTCCGGTAGTTTGAGCGGTTATTTTTGAAAAATCTATAAAAGCCGGTGYTTTTCTTCATTTTCAAGGGCTGAGACGAGGGGGGAAAGGTCAAGAACAATGATAGAACCCTCGGTTCATGCCACCATTCCAATTCATGTAAAATTAGAGTTAAATAGTTCGTAGTTTCGTTATTTCGCTTCCGTTCGACGTTCAAGGTCGCATCTCGTCGCTGAAGATTGTTGGATGGTTGATGCTTTTATATATTATAGGTTTTTCTGCACCTTTTTATTGCTTCGTGTATTTGGCTTTAATAATCTTTGCTTTGATGTTGTTATGTACTTTGGTTTTGTTAATTTAGTATAAATCTTTTATCGTTTTTCCTAGTTGTTAATTTATGTTATTTGCTTTAGTAGTTTAGTTGTTAGTTCTCGTTAGATTAGTTATTTATTTTTCTTATCGATTATGATCTTGCTTGCGTTGTTATTATGAAGTTGATCATGATGATGTTTGTTTTCGACTAAGTTTATCAGTTTGGTGTGCTTAGGGTCGTTTAGAACCATCGGGATTGACAACCCCGATCGTGGAGACGATTCCGGCACACTAGACCCTCGTTTTCTTTATCGTTTTAAAAGCTTTGAATTTTATTACTCGTAGATGTTAGAAAACCTCAAACCTTATTTGATCACGTGTTTAGTTTAGTTTAGTTTAATTTTTATTTTCCGTTTCTACGTACGTAAAATCGAACACCGGAATAGTTTCCGATTAGTCTTCCTTGTGATTCGACTCGAGTCAACTTATCGCCTACAATAGCTCCATTCTCTTGCGGACGGGCTTTTTATTATTTTTAAAACGAAAAAGTTCGATTCATATCTTTTCAAGGATTATTTTACACTGTTTTTGTTTTGGTAGTCACTATAGACTTTTAATCATTGGTAAAAAAATATATTTATATTGAGTACAAAAATAATTTAAGTAGTATTAATTGAAAAATAATTATAGAAAAATAATAATATACCATTAAAAATATTGGTCATCGGAAATCTCTGAAAAGAATATGAAACTTTAACCACTCATGATGATTGTAAATTATTTGTTATATCACTTCGATCTGTATTAATCTATACTAAGTCGATCCAGATACATTCGTATTTTCTGCGAAACAAAAGTAGTAATTTTTGTAATTGGATGTAATATACTAATCGCATATATAATAGAGCGCGGATATACGCGCACCAAAAGTTTACTAGTTCACCACAATTAAAAAAAAATCATAAAAATCCCAAAATTACCCCTCTAACTCTAAACACCCAAAAATGCAATTTCATCTTCTTCAACCTCCATCACCACCCCCTATCGCCGCCGCCGCCATCACCATCACCCCCCCTAAAGCAATTTATTTAATTTTTTTTTCTCATAATAAACCTCTCAGATCTCAAGCAATGAGATTAAAGATTGTCCACATCAACACATTAATAAGGATTAATTATGCGCCCTAACAAAAAACTAACTATAATACAAATCATTCTCCAGAAATCTCAATCAAATTATTTTAAGACGGTTCAGATTAAGCTCACGGTGAACAAATTCAACCAAATTGATTCAGCAACGCGGCATGTGATCGTATAAAGATATCCCACATTGACATTGTGGACCACATATTATCTAATGCTTTGTTTTGTTTTTTCTATACTAACACTTCAAAATATTCACAAGATAACTCCATGGCAACAAAATCTCTCATAAAATGACAAAATCACCATATGAGGACCCAGTTTCATCATTCATAGGATTACATGAAAAATTACTAGCTAAAAGTCAACTAAATTGCTATAAAACAAGGAACCCATCAAGCATAATAGCATGAACAAGAAAAATTGCTAACAATATCTATGATTATAAGTCAAGAATCAAAATATCAGAAACACACATACACATACACAGAGAGAAGAAGAATAAGAGAAAAGAAGCTTACAGTACAGATAAAATGGGATGAGGTGAGGATGCATTTGGCGCTCCATAGAGGGTCATGGAGATCATCTCCGTGGCGTTCGAGCTCCGTCGTGAGTTCGCCATCGATCACGGCGACGCCGCCGCATTGGCGGAGGAAATCTGACATGGAGGTCTCCACGTGACCCATTCTACCTAATTAATAAATGGGGAAAATATCTTGGCCCTGCTTTGGGCTCAGGTTTTGAGTTTGGTAAGCTTTTTGGTGGAGAAGATGATGAAATGAAGTGAACCCAACAACCTCTCAAATTATTTATTTATTGAAATATTAAGAAAAAGGTTTTCTGAAATCTTGTTGTAAATTTTATTTGTTTTAAATTAATAACAAATAATTGTCTCTAATATGTAGCAACAACAGCAGGAGGCGTTGGCGACGCGACGGAGGTGGCAGCAACAGGGCGGCAGCAGCGGGGCAGCAAGGGGTGGCGGTGGAGGGTTGAAGAAGATAAAGTGTAGTTTGAGGTGTTTATAATTTAAAGATAATTTTGGTATTTTTGTGAAATTTCTTAATTGGGGTGAACTAATAAAACTAGGGGTGCGTATATCCGCAACCTATATAATATATGTTGTTACATAAAATCAAGTTGTATAATAATTATATCATTTGTATACATTTTAATTTAAATATAAAATAGATATATATATACGTAAATTAGAGTGATTTCATTAAAAAAAAAGTTCAAGGAAAGAAAATCATGGGTCTTATACGAAGATAGAAAATCAATTAGTTAATATTAAAAATCAAAACTGTACCTATGGGTATGCTTAGAGTTATGATTAACATCATTATCTATTGCTGATAAATATGGGAAAATAATATTATTTTGTTTGAATGACTAAGATCGGATAAATAATTTTAGATAGATTGTTTAATGATTATAGACACATATGAATATAAACATGGGGATATATAATGTATTGATAAAAAGTCATTAACATTCCAAAGTATAATGTAAATTTTTTTATGAAATATATAAGATATGAATGTCACCATCATGACTTATGTTCAACAATTGTCGTTTGTTGTCAATAATCGTAGATTTAGTAGTTTTCCTCATTTTCTTATGGATGAATGAAAAATGAATTAATCCCTTAAATAAAATTAATTTCATACGTTCATTACTGATTTGAATAATATTAGGAATATGTTGATAAATTGACTTTCCATACTAATTGACTATCCTTCAATAATACGTAAGTCAATGAAATTTGTATTGACATTTTTTTTATATAAAGTAAATTATTAATTGTGTCATGAATTAATACTGCTACCTGTTTAATTGTGTATGTATTTGCCAATTTGGATGTTTTTAATTGACAATCAATTAGTGTAAATTGGTTTGATATAATCATGGTGACAAGTATAAGCTTATACACACACACACACACACACACACACACACACACACACACATATATATATATATATATATATATATATATATATATATATATATATATATATATATATATATATATATATATGTATATGTATATATTACATTCTTTTAATATAATAATTCAATAATAGGCTAGAATATTTATGAGTATTTTCATATTCAATATTGAAGGTAGACTATATATTAGTTCATATTCATTATGCCATATATTTAGACAATAGCCAATAATCGTAGTCTTGGTGATTTTTCTCATTTCTTTTTGGATGAATGACTAATGAATTTATCTATAAAAGAATGAATATGGTTTAATTTATAGCACTAACCATGGGAATATCTTGATCAATTGACTTTCCATAATAATCTACTATCATTCCATAACATCTAAGACAACATAGTTTGTGTTTATATTTTTTTATATAAAGTAAATCATTAATTGTAGGATATGATTTATAGTCAATTAAGATTTATAGTAAATAAATTGACTTTTCAACATACATTAATCTACATTTTTTTTATGTAAAGTAAATAATTAATTTTAGGATTGATTAAAAACTTTAATATCATCAAAATGTTAGTTTTTCTTCGTACGGAGGGTAATACTATATATGTTAAGTAATTATTAATGAACTTATTTATTTGCAAATATATATTATATGACTAAAATGAAAGATGATATCATTATATATGGATGATTTATATCATGATATATAGAAACATGAGACATTTTTTAATCAAGCGGGTTGTACATATACACAAAAATTTGAATTTTTTATGATTGTAAAGTCATAAATATATATATATCCACATGATATATATTGAAGAACTGTGATTTTATTGTAATGATTATAACTCTCATATACTCAAAATGGAAAAATGATATATGCATAATAATAATCCATATGTAAAGTAATTAATCATTACCTTATTTATTTACATATATACATAACAAGAATAATCTAAAGACGGTTCATAACCATACACGGTTAATTATTCATTACTTCATGACGATTATTACCTTTTTTCATTAAAAATCTTTTGCTATATTTAAAGTTTTTAATTACTTTAATCAATGGTTTATTATTAAATAAATTACTCATTACATCATAGATACTAATACATGGTAATAAATCACAATGAAAAAAATTGTACTCATCAATCTAGTCAGAATCTCGACTATTGCTCTTGGAGTCTATTCAATCTTTGAAATTCGATTATTGATCTTGGATAAATTACACATGCAAAACATAATTTAATTTTCTTTTTACGTAAATTCAATGGGAAAAATAAAAGATTTTTAGTTAAAAGAAATTTGAGAATTAAAGTCTTCAATTTAAAGATCATATCAAATCTGAATAGTGTGTATATATATTTTTATGTATGTGTGTGTGTCTAACAAAAATAGATAAATTTAGAATTGAAATACGATACAAAATTAATTATGATTATTGCTCTTGAAGATCTATTTGGTCTTTGAATCTCAACTACTGTTATTGGAGAAATCACGCCTGCGAAATTAATAAAAAAACAAAAAAACGTAAATTCAATGGGAAGAGAAAAGATTTTGAGGTGAAAAACATTGAAAATTTTAGAATTTAAATACGATACAGAATAAATCCCTCATATTTGTTAATTCTGTTGACACCTAGTTTAGGTGTCAACTTGATATGAAGTCAAATGACATGTGTTATTTTCTCATATTGTGTAAATCTGATGTGGCAAATTCATGTTAATTTACACAAATTCCTTCCTTTTATGAAAATATTGTCTAGGTATAAAATATGACTTTTCTTTTTAGGGTTTCATTGTCTCCTTTTTTTTTCTCGGATGCTTTGTCGTCCGCCATTTTCTCCCTCAATAAACCGTCTCCCCGAATAACAAAACTGAAGAAAATATTGTCTGTCCCTGCCTTAAAATCGTTGCCCCGGACATTCCATGATGTTGCTACCGACGTTCTTTAAGGTTGTCATATTTTCGACTAATTATTCCATGGTTAGTAATTTGAATTTTTTTCTCTATATTTGTTTTCGATTTTTAGTCAATTTTGTAGATCTTAATATCAGATTCTAATTATTTACAGTCAAAAATTGTTTGGATACGTTGTTTGATATTTTTGGAGGGATCTCACTTTTCTTTTTGTAGATCTGTTAAACACTAAATCTTTTTTTTTTTTTTTTTTTTTTTGTGAAAAATCAATTTTTTTGATTCGGTTTTTAATCAATATTCCAAATTGCATTCGGACTCCTTTKTGTAAAATTAATTCTTTCAGGAACTCATATCGTGTTAATTATTGCATTCGGGCTCCTTGCTGTGATATTCATTTTRCTGAAAATTATTTGTGTTCATTTTGCCTTTTCCTTTACAAAATAGGTTTTCCTCTGTCTGATTTCATCCAAAAACACTCTGATTTTCATTACCTCTGCCCCATCTCTTTCTCTCTCACATCGGAAATTCCATCCCAAAACTCTTCAAACTATTCAGGAAAAGTTTCATCAAAATTTACTCAATACGTGTTTTGTGAATCAGAGGATATTTTGATGTTTTTTTATGGATTATCAGAGGATATTTTGATGTTCTTTATGGATTATCACACGCCAAAAAATTCCAGATTCTTAGTTTTGTCGTTGTAGTATAAGTGTTAATAATTGTTTTTTTTAAATCAAAATTATTTCCCCTATTTCGAAGAACAGGAAATCAAGCAATCAATCGGGCACAATTATAATCAAGTAATTGTCGGGGCTTTTTTGAGGATTTTTTTGGGAGCATCGGATTTAGGGCGACAGCGAGAGAGTGGCAGCTGATTTAGGGTTTGTGTTTTTCTGCGCTTGAAATTTTTGCTTCGAATTCGACAAATTTTTTTTTTTGATAATTGAGAATCTAAGTTTTCCTATTTGATTCAAGTGCTGGGATCGGAGGATGTTTTGGTGTTCATTATGGATTATCACTACGCCAAAAAATTTCAGTTTCTTAGTTTTGTCGCTGTAGTATAAGAGTTAATAATCGTTTGTTTTTTTTATCAAAATTATTTGCCCTATCGTAGGCCGAATATTTCGAAGAACTGGAAGTCAAGCAGGGCACAATTATAATCAAGTGATTATCGGGGCTTTTTCGATTTCTGTGTTAATCTACTCATGGGTCGCTGGGTTTCTTTTATTTGAAATATGTAAGTGCTGATCTTGATGAGTTTGTTTACGAGTTTGTTGTTCTTATTTGGGTTTAAATACTGTTTGTGTTTTTTTAAATTGAAATTTCCGCTTCAGATTCGGTGAGTTATTTTTTTATTGATTACTATGGTTAATATATTCATGGGTCGATGGGTTTCTTTTATTTGATTCAAGTGCTGGATTTTGATGAGTTTGTTGTTCTTATCTGGGTTTAAATAATGTTATTAATTTAGAATCTGAGTTTTCCTGTATGGTTATTGTGCAAGATAGTGATGGAATAATTATGATAATATTCTTTAATGTTTTGGCATACCATTGTGGTTGAGTCATGCATTTGTTAATTGGCCAAAAAATGGAGAATATTATATTGATTTGTATATTAATTGAATTAAGTGTTTTAGGAATGTTTTACCATTCGATGTTTCGTGGTTGGTTTATTTCAGGACACCATGAATTTATCTGAGGATTTTGGTAAGATTTTCTTATTGATTATTCGTTGCCTCTTTCTCTCATTTTCTGCTCATAATCTTGAATATTTTGAATACGTTTATTTAAACATATTTCACTTTTTTTCCTGGGTTTTTATGATTTAATTGACTTGATTATTTAGAAGTGGACACTCCAATAATAAATATTTATAAATTGTTGTCTCCCGTCTAATTATTTTATTTTTTTTGTATTTTTTGCGCTTTTTTGTTATCTGCATATTTTTTTCCTTTATTATTTGTTTGAGGTTCATCAATTTGCCTACTTTGTTGTTTCAGGTGCTATTAATATTTACCTAATTTGTATTTATTTCTTTTGTTATTTGTTTGAGATTCTACCWATTGTATCATTTATTTGAGATTCTACCTACGTATCATTTGTGTTTGTTTGAGGTTCGTTAGTTTTGTCTTATTGACTCACGAAAGTTAACTACTACCTACGTGTTAGTTTTTATGTTTCTTGGTAAGAACCGTGTTGGTCGTGATCGTAATTATTTGATTGTTGTATTTTTCCCTGTTCAATATGTTTTTTCCTTTGTTATCTTTGTCAGGTTGTGAGTAAACATAAAAGAACCATCTATCTCATATTTTGGATCGTGTTATCTTCCTTTGATTACCAAATCTTGATTCTCAACAAAAGCTACCATGGTATGTGTCTATGCGCTTTGGTTGTATGTTTGTTCTAATTTTTTGTTTATTTTGATTAAGGGCTGCGAGTCATGCAACAACAAAAAGATGTATCTTCTTGGATGATCACATTTAAAATCATTTTTGGCCATTGAATCCAAATGGGACTTTCGATTCAGGAATGTCGTCCAGTCTTTACTTAGATTTTTGAGTTTCTGTTTTGTGTCTTTTTTGTTGTTTCAAATCCTTGAAGGGCAATTGTTTGAGGCGTTGAATAGGGCGGGGCTGTGGGATTTGCTGTCTATATTAATTTTTCACTTTGTACAAAAATTTCAACTTGGGAGAGGGATGGGTTGATTTTTCTTTCATAAAAATTTAAGCCACAGGGGTTTTGTTGCTTTCACCAACATTGAACCCCATATTCGCAATCCAGATTTTTGTACTCAATTAAGATTACTCCATCACATTTTTTGAGGTCCGTCACCAAAACATCAAACCAAACATCAAACAGTGAAAATTAAGATAGTAGATATACCATTTGGCATGCAATGTGCATATTGATCATGGAATTGAAGACTACTAATAAGAGGAATTTAATGCAACAAGGGTGCAAGAATTTCATACTGTTTTTCAAACTCAAGATATGCGCGACACTGTAGTTTCAATCTCTTGGCAGTGGCTTAGATTAGTTTTCCAAATTAAGACCAAATCCTTAACCGTCTTACCAATCTCAGTTAATAACTCTCAATGTTAGATAATTATTAAGATTCTCTATTTTTTAAAATGTGTTTTGAGCAATTAAAGCCGTAATATTCTAAATATGTTAAAATTTATGTGGAGTTTGGTCTTTCATTTTCAAACTATCAATGTTGGAAAATGAAATCATGTTATTCAAATTTTTATGTTTGTATTATCTTTATTTTTTTTTATTATAATCTTCTCATTAAAATGGTGGGACGATAAATAATTTACACTTAAATAAAATATTATGATTAAAATCCACCTAACATTTAAAAAAAAATGTTGAGGTAATAAAATGTACGCTTGATTTACTTCCTATATGATGATATTATTTTTTTCCTAATTTATTATATCGAGTCGTAAATCTTTCCAATAATTTTTGATTGTATATTATATATACATTCAAATCTAAATAAATCAAGACGTGATTATGAGATATTAGTGGGTAGTATAATTAACTTATTGTTGTTGTGTTATTAACTGAGAATCTAATAATTGTTTGTTCCGTTCAAATTTCAAATGAGACAATTTCCACTTATTGTTTGTTTCGCAATGACTATAAACAATAGTTTGGATCAAATTCTCTCTAATGTGGGTTTGTATTTGTCAAGACCAGTTTTAGCAACGGTCAGCTCTACGTCACAATCTCTCAAGTCAAGAATCGTAAAGAATAATAATTCTAAATTGTGACGATGATGATAATATTGTTATTAAGACAATAAATATTGTTTACAAGGGAGTTTTCTAAAATCTCAAGTGAAAAATGTGAATATATTTTATTATTAAGTAAATTTTTTGATTTTTTTTCATGTATTTACTAGATATGCCCGCGTAAGCGTAGGTATCCGAACTAGTTATGATGATAACTCTTGGAGATCTATAGATTTTTGAATCTGGACTATCTAAAAAAGTAGAGCATGCGAAACCAAAAATAAATAAAAAAGAAAGAAAAGAGGGAGGAAAGAGAAATATAAAGAGAATTATACGGCTGAGTTGACTTGGGAGTTGAGAATGAGAGATGGTGATATTTATATAAAAAAAGAATAAGAAGAAAACATGAAAAAAAAAATTGGGCGGGATAAATCACATATTTATCAATGATTTATCTCACCTTTTATTTATAACTAGTATTACACCCGTGCGATGCACGGGAGAATAATTTTAAGGTTTAATTTGTCAAATATTTAATATTATTTTTATGTTAATAATATAATAAATAAGTGGTTATAATAATTTAAATAAAAATAGAATAAGATAAAGATTAAGAATAATAAATTGAAAAAATTGAAGAATTAAATATTATATAGAGCATGGTTAAGAACTATTATTAATCAGAAAATTGTAGTTTGCAAGTTATGAAATACTTCCTTGTACACAACATTCATAGTTTTTTTCTACGTCTATTTTCATCATCGCAAATCAAGATCTTTAAACCTTTTTGGTTGGTCACCCTTGATATTGCAACATACAATTGACCATGACTGGAAACAGGTTTTTTCAAGAAAAGTCCAACGTGGATAGAGATTGGCCTTGACTTTTATTAATTGTCATTGTACATGACATAATAACCGTAAATTTCCTTCGTTACTTCCTTAGAGAATTGTTGCATCCAAAACTTGAACACCCAGTTTCATAACTACCAATCTAGTTCCATTGAACAAACCAAGTGAATGATCAATATTTCTCAACAATATGATTAGAGTACCAACTTTCAATCGTAGCTCATGATTCGGCAACCCAGAACACTTGATTGTATTTAAAAACTCCGGTGAGTGGACATCTTGCAAAATGTCAACATTTGCATCAGATTTGCATGCACTATCTGAGCTCAAATATATCTTACATTCCCCTTAATCAACGAAGTCATATAATTATTGATTAAATTGACTACATCAAGTGTCGGTGCAAGAATAGTTCAGCCCTCTAAATAAACAGAACATTCAGCATTCATGCCAAATTGTGGGTAAGTGCTGGCCATAATTGATGCAATAGGGACACCATCATCTAACAACTTTGGGATGTCGATTTCAACGATGCCATCGTTTGATCCTCCAACCGTCCCATCTCAAATGATTCAAAACAATGTATGTGCATCATCGGAGCTTCATCCCAGATTATCAGTGTGCATGCACCATTAATTCTGCAAGGGGGGTTGATTCGTACATTTTTGTCATGAATCTGTACATAATTGAGTCTTATTTTAGTCTTTTTATTCTCTTTTTCGGGTTAAGACTAGAGCTAAATTGCATCATTTTGCGTCTTTCATCTCTTTACTTAACTTTCTGACTTATTGATCGACAATTGGTCCAAACGAGAATAATTCTGTGATTTTCTCATGCATCTAGAGTGTCCGGAGGATTCAGAGCATGAAGATTGAAGGAAAAACACTCATAAGTAGCCCATAAGGACATCCACCGATCGGACAGCTCATATCTCCGATCGGTGGAACTGTTTACTTGCACACCGACCGGGAGAGCTAGCACACCGATCGGATCCAGAGACAGAAGCTTTTGACCTATCGGACGAAACATATGACCGATCGGACAAGAACATTACGAACACAGATTTCTGGAAATTTCAGTTACAAAACAGCTGGTATTGCTTTTAAATACGGGGGAAGCGACTAGGGTTCGATATTGAGAGTTGAGTGCGGTTCTAGAAGCCAAGGAACAAGGAAAAGGATCTACAAAAACATCCAAAGGTTGAGAGATTTGACACATCTCTCATACCTCTACTATAAACCGTTCGATTCCGTGTTAAGGGGTGACCTGCAGCAACCGACGATCGACGTGAAGATTCTGGGATCGTAACAGTCCTTTAGATTCAACGCAGCTTTCAGAGTGGCTCGTTAATCTTTTTCACTCGTTGAACGTAGTTCAACGATTAGTAATTTCTGAACTCTTAGTTTGATATTTCATAGTGTGTTTGATTTCGGATTTATTTTGATTTGTTTAAGGACATGTTAGTTGATGTTTCGTTAATCTTTAGTTAAGGAGTTGAATGTTTGGAATTGATATAATTAGATTTGGGATCATGGAATGAACAATTGTTTTGGATGTTCTAAAGACGGTTTGTTTTCATATTATTGTGTTTTGAAACATTGTGAATCGTTAGTGTTAACGGATTGCTGAATGTGTTCAACCATTAGGATGTTATAGTATATGAATTATTAGTCAAAGGCATGTTTATGATCGTTAGTGCGATTAGGAAAGGCTATTATTAGGATTACATCTTTTACTTTTCTCATAATTTGTCGAGAGATTGACATCCTCGAGACAAAAAGAAGATCGTTTTTCTTTTATTTGCTTAATTGATGTTTACCCAATTATCAAACCCAATG
>BMAC01000725.1:352894-380703 GCA_014905375.1 Phtheirospermum japonicum | reverse complement strand
TCCTTAAACAAATCAAAATAAATCCGAAATCAAACACACTATGAAATATCAAACTAAGAGTTCAGAAATTACTAATCGTTGAACTACGTTCAACGAGTGAAAAAGATTAACGAGCCACTCTGAAAGCTGCGTTGAATCTAAAGGACTGTTACGATCCCAGAATCTTCACGTCGATCGTCGGTTGCTGCAGGTCACCCCTTAACACGGAATCGAACGGTTTATAGTAGAGGTATGAGAGATGTGAATCGTTAGTGTTAACGGATTGCTGAATGTGTTCAACCATTAGGATGTTATAGTATATGAATTATTAGTCAAAGGCATGTTTATGATCGTTAGTGCGATTAGGAAAGGCTGTTATTAGGATTACATCTTTTACTTTTCTCATAATTTGTCGAGAGATTGACATCCTCGAGACAAAAAGAAGATCGTTTTTCTTTTATTTGCTTAATTGATGTTTACCCAATTATCAAACCCAATGAGTTCATGTGTTTTAGATAGAATTGTGTTATTAGAATAATAAACATCGTTAAATCCGATTCCCATTCATCGAGAGATCGACCCGAGTTAACTCATTAATCTACAAGTGACCCCGTTCTCTTGCGGGCGAACTAAAACTCTTTTCAAAAGCGTAGATGTGTGCTGGTTAACCGGTAATTAATTTTGAAAGGAACATAAAAGTTCGGCTCAAAATTTGGCGCCGTTGCCGGGGAATGGCAAAGGTGTTAATGATGTTTATTTGTGTTAATGTTTATTTATCATTAATTGTATAATGTTTTGCTTCTCGATGCGATGACCGTTTGTTGTTGATGCAAGGTCGAAGAAGCCTTAGAGGAGAACTGACCCCATTTATCATTAGCATCGAACGTGTGTCGAGACCGAGACAATTATTTCCTTCAACCGAAGGGAATTCCTTCGAATCAAGTTCAACCAACATGGCAGAAAACCTAGCTATTGGAGGACGTGGTGGAATGAATGGTGGACGAGGGAGAGTGAGAAATACCCAAACCCCTCCTCGTGATAATCCATACGGATTGCCACCTGTTGACGATGTGCACGTACAAGAACCAATGGAAAATAACGAGGACGAGGATCCAAGAAATCCACCTCCACTCCAAAATGAAGAACTAGGAGAACCAAACCAAGCAAACGACGGAGAGCATCAGCCAAGGAATGATCAGCAAATCATGATGCAACAACCTCCTAGATGATTCCGGAACCGTGAAGAAGCTCGAGCTTATAACGCTCGATCAAATCAGCAGTTTGACGATGTTGGTCATGGCGGGCCTCGACCCCAAAACAACCAACAAACTCACCAAAGGCACGAGGAGCTCGAACGAGAATGGAACTATAATCAAAATAGGAGGGAAGGACGTTCGTTCAATGCTTGGCAAAGAGAGAACATTCGAAACGATGGATATGAAGATCAAGGGGATTATGAGGATGAGCGRGATCATGGGTATTACGAAGATTATGGAGAGGAAAGGAATTACGGCGCACGCACTAATTTCGGAGGAAGAAGAGGGCGCCGATACCCAAATGAACGTCGCCAAGGAGACCTCTTATTCRCAACGATTGMATCCTACAMCAGTGCAATAGTCTTAGGCCCCGCGGCAAGAGACTATGACTTGAAACCGGGCAGCGTCACACAACTTCCTACTTTTCACGGCATGCCCAACGAAGATCCACTAAATTTCATTCGAGAATTTTACCTCGTGGTGGGTAGAATTCCGCATCTTGGAATCCATGAGGATCAACTGAGAATGAAATGCTTCCCTACGACTTTGAAAGACAAAGCAAAGCATTGGCTTTTGTCATTACAGCCTAATTCCCTAACTAATTGGGAGATGGTGTACAAGATGTTTGTGAGTAGATTTTATTCTTCCCAAACAACCGCTAAGCTACGAAGGGAGATTGCAAACTTCGAGCAAATGGAAGGCAAATCGTTCTATGAGGCTTGTGAACGATATAAAGAGCTCTTACAAAAATGCCCACACCACAACAATAGTGCCGAGATGGTGAACAATTATTTCCATGAAGGGCTATTTCCGGTCTACAAACAACAAGTGGAAGTGAAGGCCAGAGATTTTAGGGAATTGACCGCCACGGAGGCTTGGGACTTATTCGAGCACATGAGCGAAAAATCGCAGCAAACGAGTTTCTGCCCAAGAAAATAAAAAGTCCCAACGATCCAAATTGAGGAACTAACTAAGCAAGTCGCACTACTAACGAGCAAAATGACAGGGGAGGAGGAACCTTCGATACCTCCACCCAAAATGTGCGAAGAATGTGGGGCAGTGGGACATGAAATGGATACGTGCAATATGGTGTTTGACGATGAAGAAGAAAGGGAGGTAAACGCCATCCAAAACTATCAACCCAATAACAAGTTTGGGAAGAAGTTTACAGGGCAATATAACTCGAATGCTAATTACGATCCGAAGAACTCAAACTACGTGCCCAATTCTAAACCATCGGAACCACGACCATATCCAAATAAGAGTCAAGGAGAGACAAGTGGTCAAAACTCCTACCAAATCAAAGGGCAGGGCAGCTATTCTCAACATCCTCCGCAACAATACCAAGCACCTCAGTAATCATACCAACACGCACCGCAGCCGCAGTACCAACAACTTCCTCAACAACAATTTCAGCAAATGCCGCCACAGTAGCAACTACCACTTGCAAGTAACCCCGACGATGAACTAAGACTATGGCGTCAACAATTAGAGCACGAGACTCTACGTAATCGGGAGAAAACACTTCGTACAATCGAAGAAGGAAAGCGAATGAGGAAGCAATTGGAGAAGTTAGAGATGATGATAGGGCAACTCTCGGCTTCTATGGCAAAAACGACAACTGATCCGGGAAAGCTACCGAGCCAACCCGAACAATCAATGGTAGTGCATGTGCTACGTAGTGGAAAGGAGGTTGACAACGGAATACAAGAAACCGAGAGGGAAAATACCGGTAACAAGCAAACGATGGATGACAGAGATGAACAAGAGCCAAGTCTAAATGGTGAGGAAGGAACAGTGGGTAAGATTCACAAATCAAGTAACCCATATGTTCTAGGATCATTGACGGGAACTTTCCAACCAAAACGGGCCGAAGTAAATCAGAAAAACACAGCCAAGGACCTGACCGGTCGGACTGAGGCAGCGACCGATCGGTCTGGATTCCAGAAGGATTTGACCGACCGGACAGACCAAGAGTCCGACCGGAGTAGAAGACAGGAGGTTTCTACCAAATGGACACACAGGAACGACCGGTCGGACAAGAAGGCTGAGGAGGAGCGAAGGCCGCAACGAGTCATAAGGGACGCTGTTCCATTTCTGAACCGTCTTAAACCAGCAAAAGAGAGCAAAAGTTCATGGAACTTTACAATATGCTGAAAGATGTGAACGTGAACCTCCCGCTATTTGACGTGATCAAGGCAATGCCTGCCTACGTCAAATTCTTCAAGGAACTTGCCTCCAAAGAGTGGAAAATGAAGGGGAATGAACGAGTCATACCATCCAAGGAGGTGAGCACGATTTTCCACCATACATTGCCACCCAAAGCAAAAGATCCTGGGAGTCTCGGCATTACAATAACCCTTGGAAATGGTCAAAAGGCGCGTGGAATGCTCGACCTTGGAGCAGGGATCAATTTGATGCCCTACGCTCTGTACAAGCAATACAACCTTGGAGGAATGAAGCCAACAAGTTTAAGGCTTCAATTAGCGGATCGTTCATTGAGGTATCCTTTGGGAGTGGTCGAGGACGTCTTGGTGGAGGTCGGATCATTGATAGTTCCCGTGGACTTTGTTATTTTGGACGTTGGAGAAGTAGATGACACAAGCAAGGAACACACCATCCTCTTGGGGAGACCCTTTATGGCAACATCACACACTTTGATTGATGTTGGGCGGGGAGAAATGACACTCTCCGTGCTAGGAGAGTCAGTGATGTTCTCACTCAAAGATATTCAGAAAATCCCTTCACCCATGATTGGTCCCGATTGTTCCTACCTTGATTCGGTGGACTAATGCGTGAGTGAATTATTCGGTGTTGTGTCGGTTGAGGACATTGATGTCGAGGACGACGGTTTTGATTCAAACGCAGAGGGGGTGATCACTCTTTTCAAGGTTAACGAAGCACCCGTGGTCAAGCCAATCATTGAACCTACGTTGGAGCCAAAACTGGAACTTAAACTACTTCCAAGCCATCTCAAGTACGTGTTTCTTGAAGATAACAAGAGGAAGCCCGTAATTATATTTGCGGAATTGGCAGAACATGAAGAAAGAGAGCTTATTGATGTTCTTAAAAAGTACAAGCAAGCAATAGGATGGAGTATTGGTCATATCAAGGGGATAAATCCGGTCACGTGCATGCACCAGATCGATCTTGAAGAAGGATCAAAACCGATACGAGAGGGACAGCGACGTCTAAACCCTACGCTTAAGGAGGTGGTCAAGAAGGAGATTTTCAAATTAATCGAAGAGGGAATCATTTATGATGTTTCCGATAGTGAATGGGTTAGTCAGGTACACGTTGTTCCAAAGAAGGGAGGCATCACGATCATGGAAAATGAAAAGGGAGAAATCGTCCCAACACGCTTAACCACCGGGTGGCGGATGTGAATTGACTACCGAATTCTCAATGCAGCGACGAGGAAGGACCATTTTCCACTCCCATTCATGGACCAATTACTTGACAAGCTAGCAGGGCAGGAGTATTATTGTTTTCTAGACGGTCTTTCCGGCTACTATCAAATAGCTATTGCGCCGGAAGATCAGAAAAAGACCACATTCACGTGCCCGTTTGGCACGTTTGCTTATCGAAGAATGCCCTTTGGATTGTGCAATGCCCCGGCTACCTTTCAAAGATGCATGATCTCTATTTTCACCGAATTCATTGACGATTTTCTCGAAATCTTTATGGACGACTTCTCGGTATTTGGCTCTTCTTTCTCTCATTGCCTAAAAAACTTAACAAAGGTGCTTGAGCGCTGTGTTGAGTCTTACTTGACCTTGAGTTGGGAGAATAGTCAAACTTCATGGTGAAAAGCGGGATTGTGTTGGGACATGTGGTGTCGAGTAAAGGGTTGGAAGTTGACAAAGCAAAGATTAAAGTCATTGAAACTCTTCCGCCCCCGAAAGATGTGAAAGGAGTTCGAAGCTTTTTGGGACACGCGGGCTTTTACAGACGTTTCATCAAGGACTTTTCAAAGATTTGCCGCCCGTTATGTAAATTGCTTGGGAAGGATGTGCCTTTCGAATTCAATGGCGAATGTCTTGAGGCATTTAATATTTTGAAAGAAAAATTAACACAAGCACCAGTTGTCGTTGCACCGGATTGGTATCTTCCTTTTGAGATAATGTGTGACGCGTCGAACGAGGCAGTTGGAGCAGTTTTGGGCCAACGAGTGGATAAAATGTTGAGGGTTGTTTACTATGCCATCTACATGATGAATAGCGCCCAACGCAACTACACCACTACGGAACGAGAGCTATTCGCGATTGTATTCTGTTTGGATAGATTCCGCTCTTACATCGTCGGCTCGAAAGTCATCGTGCACACTGATCACGCAGCATTCCGTCATCTGTTCGCTAAAATTCAAAGCAAGCCTAGGTTGATTCGTTGGATTCTTCTCTTACAAGAATTCGACGTCGAAATCAAGGATAGGAAAGGGAGCAAAAATGTAGTTGCCGATCACCTCTCCCGTATGCTAGTGGAAGGAGAGCACGGTAAAAATGCATACGCCATTGACGAAATCAATGAACCATGGTATGCCGATTTTGTGAATTTCCTTGCTTGTAAGATTATCCCTAATAATCTTTCTTCGCAAGAAAGAAAGAGACTTTTGTTCAAATGCAGAAGTTTCTTTTGGGACGATCCTTATCTCTACAAGCGTTGCAAGGATGGGCTTTTTCGGAGATGCATACCGGATGAAGAGAAGATTGGAGTGCTGCGATTTTGCCACGATCAGGGTGGACACTTCGGAAGCCAAAAAACGGCCTTCAAAGTTCTCCAAGCCGGGTTTTACTGGCCTTCAGTGTTCGCCGACGCACACCAATTTTGCAAAACATGTGACAAATGTCAACGTTCAGGAACGATTGGAAGGAAGGATGAAATGCCCTTAATACCCAATCAAGTGATTGAAGTATTTGACATATGGGGCATAGATTTCATGGGATCTTTTCCGAAAAGTGGAGAATACGAGTACATACTCGTAGGAGTCGACTACGTATCAAAATGGGTAGAATCAATTCCCACGAGGAAAGCTAACTCCGAGGTCGTCCTCAAATTCATCCAAGAAAACATCTTTAGCCGTTTCGGGATGCCAAGAGCGATCATAAGCGACGGGGGTAGCCACTTCTGCAACAGAGCCTTTAATCGACTACTGAGCAAGTATGGGGTGCGACACAAGGTGCCAACCCCTTATCATCCACAAACATCGGGTCAAGTAGAGACAAGCAACCGGCAAATCAAGGGGATCTTGGAGAAAACCGTGAAGCCGAACCGTAAGGACTGGGCAACAAAGCTAATTGATGCATTGTGGGCTTACCGTACAGCCTACAAAATGGTGTTGGGCATGAGCCCATTTCGATTGGTTTATGGGAAAGCATGCCACCTTCCAGTCGAATTGGAGCATCGAGCGGAGTGGGCGATTCGAACATTAAACCTTGATTTGAATGAAGCCGGAGGATATAGGAAGCTTGAGCTAAGCGAATTAGAGGAGATTCGCAACGACTCGTACGAGAAGGCATGGGCTAACAAACGGAAAATGAAGGAAGCACATGACAAGAAACTCGTCCACAAAGGTTTGGAAGTCGGTAAACTAGCCTTGCTTTTTAACTCTCGCTTCAAACTCTTTCCAGGAAAGTTGAGATCAAAATGGAGCGGTCCGTTCTTGATTACCGACATAAACGAATTCGGCGCCGTGACCTTGTTTGACGAAAAAGTAACTCCACTTTCCAAGTCAATGGCCATCGTGTGAAAATGTATCATGGGGGACCTATTTCGCAGCAAGATCACGAAGTGGTAGTGATCAATGACCCCCCTCGAGAGAGTTGAAGCACGATTGAGGTATCGTCAAGCATAAGACGTTAAACGTTGCACTTCTTGGGAGGTAACCCAAGATTTTTTTGTATATATCCTTTCTTTAGTGTATATATTTGTGTTCATTTGTTGGGTAGAGCATATAACAGGATCCCTGCTAGTTCAAAGCGAATTACGAATTCTCCTGAAATACCGGTCGGACACCTTCTAGTAACCGATCGGAATGTTCCAAGACGAGGAGACCGATCGGAGTGGCGACGACACCGATCGGAGTAAGTCTGGGAGCTATTTCGGGAAAGATTGACCAGGCAATGATAAGGGTTTGGTAAGATACTCTGATAGTATCTTCTAAGGTATGGAGGATCTTTAATTTTGGGAGAATGATTTGATTATGTTTTCTTAAGTGTATCATATGTTCTCTTTCCTTTTTTTTTTTCTCGATTTTCTTTGATACTGGAAATCATTTACCCTTATCTCCGAACCCTATATAAACTCACCCCCCTATAGCTTTTATTCCACACCAAAATACCTTCTCCTCTTCTATATTAGCAAGTGTCCGATTTGGTGGGTGTGAACGAGAACGCTTGAGGACACGATCGACAAACTCGAAGAAGAGGAGGATGATTATCGACAACAAATTCATAAGCTCCAAACTAACCTCAATGAAGCCCTCGTGGAAGAAGTCGATTTGACCAAAACCATCGAGCGTCTCCACGGCATCCTAGATGATGCCGGCGCTGAAATCATGCGCCTCGAAAGGAGAATAATTGAGCTTGAAGAAGATGTGAGGGATTTATTTGACTTGGCCTATAGGGATGTTCCGTCACCTAAGTAGTCCTTTAGACTATTGTCCGTGAGGGTTTGGTTTATGAATTAATGATGCTTTTTTTTTTGGGGGGGTTAAAACTATTATCTTAAATAAACGAGCGACCTTGCTAGACTTACTGAATAAAATTTATATTATAAACTGATTTGCTCATTTGTAATTTGTTGTTGAATTTTTGCAGGACATCACTGTTATATATGTATATACATATACATATACATATACATACATATATATATATATATATATATATATATAAATGGAAACAGTGCTGACCGACCGGTAATAGGACCAGACCGGTCGGTAAAAACTCACTGGAATGCAGACCAATCGGTCAAGAACCCAGACCGTCCGGTCAAGATACACTGGAATGCAGTCTGATCGGTCCACTACACACACCGATCGGACGATGGTCCAGTTTATAAAATGCCTGTTGTTTCAGACGAAAATTTTATTAGTCCCAACTCAATTTGTCTTCTTCCTTACAGAACGCAAATCCAAAATTCATCACAAGCATCTTCACCACTCGAACCATTAAGTCTGACCCCCTCCGATCGGCGACACGAAGTACCCAATTACATCCGACCGGCGAATTTGGGGGAATTACACGCCATTCTTCAAATTCTCTAAAGTTTCACCATCGATTCTTAAACCAACAACATCAAGGTATAATGGCTAGAACTCAACCTTCTTAAACTGTTTGAGAAATTGAATTGCAGGTGTTTGGTGAATTGGAGCTTGGATTGTTTGAATTCAGCTTGAATTTGGTTAAGTTTTTGAGGGACACGCCAAGTGTTCGAGAAAATCCCTGAGTGAACTCCATGGTAGTTTTTGAGTTTTGCATTCCGCTATGGCTCCCGGTAAGCGACCAAAATGTGGTCGAACCTCGGGCGCAGGTCCGAGAACCACCCGAGGTGATCTAGCTCCCTTAAACCTCTAAGATGAATGTGAGGTTACTCTATACCAATCCCTCGTCAAACGAGATATATACCACCCCCATTTCATTGATCTCGAATTTTGGGAGGAAAAAGCCAACATGGGGGATAAAATGGCGATAAAATTTATCCACGGCTTAAACGCGCTCCAACTCACTAAGTGGGCCGGTATCAACCAACCGGGGTTTCGCACCCTCATGCTTGAGTTTTTCACAATATTTCAATCACTAGCCGATGGGAGTTTCGAATGTCATTTCCGGAACCAAACATTCCGCACTACGCTTGGTGATCTCAAGGAAATTTTTGGGGTTGATGGCGAGAAAAGCCCAAGGCCGGGACTCGAACTCGACGATTATAATACGAATAATTGGTGGACCAAACTCTCAGGAGCACCACCGGAACCCGGTTGCCATTTTAATTCAACATTCTTGCAATCTAATGCCGTCTACCTCACCTATAAGTTCTTCATGCAAGTGTTCTTAGGCAAGGAGGACGCTAAGAGAATTTCAGCCACTGAGTTAAAAGCACTATGGATTGCGTACCATCGAGGCAACGCACGGAGTTACCAACTTTTAATCGCTGCGATCGAAAACGTCCAACTAGTCCGAGACAAGAAAATGGTATCACGGAACTCGCCCGCCACCACAGTTGTGAACCATATGATGATGACATTGTTTACCCGAGTGTGGCGATGATGGTAGAGAGCCGCATGATTGAGGGGCGAAGCGTCTCTATTCCAACCTTCTTGATGAACGGGGATAAAGAGCGATTTGAAAAGGTCTAGGATTCTGATTTCGATGAGGAGGACGAGGAGGATGACGAAACTGATGAGGATGAGAATGGCGGAGGTAATGGAGAGAATGAGGGGGAGCAAAACATGAACAAGGGCAATGGAGGAAATAGGAATACCGGTTCCCATACTTACGAGCAAGATGAATATGGAGGTGGCGTCTATCTCTCTGATGAACAGTGGCAGCAACAGCAAGAATTCCAAGCCCGCATGGTTGCTCAAATGGGGGAATTACGCATCCACCAAGAGAAGCATGCGAGGAACGCTCGCCAGGACGCTTTGGCCGCACAGGAGGAAGCTCGAGAGGAGGCTCGTTACGTCCGGAGCACGTTCACGAACTTGGGCAATAGTTGGGTGGAAACTTCTCAGCATCTTGCCCGATTATCCAGAAGCGTTGAGGCTAATCATGGCTACCTCGTCGCGATCGACGAACGTCTCTCTCGTCTCGAGCACCGCTATCCACCTCCACCTCCGGACAACATGGACCAGTAGGCAGGCCCATGCCCCAGCTGTATCACCACTCTTTCCTTTCTTTTTATTGCTTTTTAGGATATTTATTCGGATATTTGTAATATTATTTTCCTTTTCTGTTTGCATGTGACGACTATATTTACTCTGGGTTACTTACTTTGCATGCATTGGTTTATGCATTTTCGTAATTCCTCTATTCATATTCATATGTTAGCAACTAGGAGATTACTTGTTCTTTCAAAATGGGGGTGGCTGGCAGTCCGATCGGTGATCCAAGTTTGACCGATCGATCAAAACCTTCTGGAATTTTGACCGATCGGTGCTCACTTTTGACCGATCGGACATAGCACTGCTGACCGTTTTCAAGCTTTTAGAGTCCTTGCATAATTGAACCATTCTTGAGTAATTTAGTCACAAATCCGTAACATAACATCGGTCAACCATTTACATCAATCTGTGTTGATTAATTACCCATGATTACTTGTGTTTGTATTGGCATGCCTGTCGAAATCATTTGTTAAGTAATGAGATAATCGGAGTCTTTTGAGCTTGCTTAGTGCTAAGTTTTCAAAACCTACTTATATATATTTTAAAATAACATTTAGTCGTTAGCCATTTTGCAAAGCTTGTTTAAACTCGATCACCTTGTTTCCAAAAGTTTGAATAAAACCTTAGTAAGGAGCCTTGTGTGTTTATCAACATTTCATGCCTTGATTTGATAAGTGTTTTGAGAAGTCTCTAAAGTCGCATGTGTACATTTGGTTTTGGAAATGACGATAGGCACATATAAAACCCGATTCCGGCTATATTCAAAAATAAAAACCACTATAAATTCCTAATGAGCCCCTTTGAGCCTTTATTCCGTCTCTTTGTTAGCGATGAGCATAATTGTAGCTCTTATTTCGTTTAAGTTTGTGAGATGAGAGTTTTATTTTTCATTGGTTAATGAGATATGACAAGTGTAGGGTGGGAATTAGTGGATACTAATATTAAAAAAAAAGTAAAGAAAAATATAAAAAAAAATAGAAAGATAAAAAGAAAAAAAAATGGAAATTAAGGGTGCTTGGTTTCATAAGAGCATCTAGATGTTAAAAAAAATTAAAAAATTCGGGTCTTGGGGTTAGGAATAGCTTTAGCTATAAAAGGCTAAAATAATGGTATATGGTTGTTTTGGGGGGAATGAGAAGCAAGCTTTGCTCTATGCTTAAAATGTGGATTGAGTGAGTTATTGATTGCGTTTGTTCTCAAGTTAGCCACACATCTTTATATATGACATACCTTACCAAAGAGCCTACATTACAACCCTCGAAAGTCCTAATCCGATCCTTGATTAAATGTGCACATATATGCGATGTACGAGTCTTTGATTTTCAGTCGTTGAATGCATGTTTATATTGATCCGAGCATATACACTTACCTTTTGAAAAACACGAGCGAATGAGTGCACCATTATATATATTTCCCTTTTGTGAGGACGCATTCTTTTGAATTCAAGGTGAAATAGTTATACGGGTTAGCTTCATGGTTTTCGACAAAAGTGTTTATAATTTCAAAACTAAACTATATATGTACAACATGACTCTAAGCTCTTACTATCATCACTTCTCTTGATTTTGATTCTTTCGTTTGTTCGAGGATGAACAAACCAATTAAGCATGGGGTGGTTGATTCGTACATTTTTGTCACGAATCTGTACATAATTGAGTCTTATTTTAGTCTTTTTATTCTCTTTTCCGGGTTAAGACTAGAGCTAAATTGCATCATTTTGCATCTTTCATCTCTTTACTTAACTTTCCGACTTATTGATCGACAATTGGTCCAAACGAGAATAATTCTGTGATTTTCTCATGCAGCCAGAGTGTCCGGAGGATTCAGAGCACGAAGATTGAAGGAAAAACACTCACAAGTAGCCCATAAGGACATCCACCGATCGGACAGATCATATCTCCGATCGGTGGAACTGTTTACTTGCACACCGACCGGGAGAGCTAGCACACCGAGGGGATCCAGAGATAGAAGCTTTTGACCGATCGGACGAGACATATGACCGATCGGACAAGAACGTTACAAACACAGTTTTCTGGAAATTTTAGTTACAAAACAGCTGGGATTGCTTTTAAAAATGGGGGAAGCAACTAGGGTTCGATATTGAGAGTTGAGTGCGGTTCTAGAAGCCAAGGAACAAGGAAAAGGATCTACAAAAACATCCAAAGGTTGAGAGATTTGACACATCTCTCATACCTCTACTATAAACCGTTCGATTCCGTGTTAAGGGGTGACCTGCAGCAACCGACGATCGACGTGAAGATTCTGGGATCGTAACAGTCCTTCGGATTCAACGCAGCTTTCGGAGTGGCTCGTTAATCTTCTTCACTCGTTGAACGTAGTTCAACGATTAGTAATTTCTGAACTCTTAGTTTTGGTGATTTCATAGTTGTTTGATTTCGGATTTGTTTAAGGACATGTTAGTTGAAGTTTCGTTAATCTTTAGTTAAGGAGTTGAATGTTTGGAATTGATATAATTAGATTTGGGATCATGGAATGAACAATTTTTTTGGATGTTCTAAAGACGGTTTGTTTTCATATTATTGTGTTTTGAAACATTGTGAATCGTTAGTGTTAACGGATTGCTGAATGTGTTCAACCATTAGGATGTTATAGTATATGAATTATTAGTCAAAGGCATGTTTATGATCGTTAGAGCGATTAGGAAAGGCTGTTATTAGGATTACATCTTTTACTTTTCTCATAATTTGTCGAGAGATTGACATCCTCGAGACAAAAAGAGATCGTTTTTCTTTTATTTGCTTAATTGATGTTTACCCAATTATCAAACCCAATGAGTTCGTGTGTTTTAGATAGAATTGTGTTATTAGAATAATAAACATCGTTAGATCCGATTCTCATTTCTCGAGAGATCGACCCGAGTTAACTCATTAATCTACAAGTGACCACGTTCTCTTGCGGGCGAACTAAAACTCTTTTCAAAAGCGTAGATGTGTGCTGGTTAAGCGGTAATTAATTTTGAAAGGAACATAAAAGTTCGGCTCAGGGGTCCCCTGGAAAATCCCCACGATGATTAATCATGGAGATTGAATGGAACTTTAAACCTAGAATGACCAGTTCTTTCCTTTTGAAGAAGAAGAGAAGTTATGCCACTAGATGCCACATTTAATACAATTCCACCATTAGATCTTACTGTTGCAGAAAGAGCCCTCCAAACAAAAGTTTTTCTAGTTCCTCCATATCCATAAACAAAGAATAAGCCTCTCTTTGTTGAAGAAACAAATTTCATGACCTCGTCATACACATGTTTTTTTTATCTTTATTAAGACTTTGAAGTAAATTCGTTTGTTCTTAGATGAGGGCATCACAGTCATAGTCTTATTCCTCAGTAATAAATCTATTAAAAGAAATATTAGAGTCGACCTCAATTGGAATTGCATTGGAGAAAAGTCCTTTAAGCTCTTCCCTATGCTCTGCAACAACTTGTCCACTTCCAGTAAAGCAAGGTTTTGAGTTTCAGCATCACTCATTTGAAAATTTGTACAAATAAAGTTTTAAAATAATTGTCATTGCACTAATTTATATGAAGATATACATAAAAGAACACTATCAAAAAACCATGGATATAATTGAAGTTTATTAATTAATATCTTTGTTATTTCTCAACTTTTATTGTTTGTATAAAATGTCATCTGATAAATATTTTCAACATTTTTCCCATACTTTTTCCGATCGAGATATACATTTGGACGCAAACAATGTCATGAATAAGGACCTAACAGAATGTGAAGATCCCCAATAACTTGCTTCTTCGATGCCATCGATATATTCCCTATCATCATCAAGTAGCCCAACTGAGTAGCACACATCACGATATGTATGGTGTTGCTTTCCATTCACTTTTTTTTTAATTCATCGTGACATTGTGCTCCTCGAACAACATTGAGGAGACACCTAGAATAATAGTTATCACCAGAACCTAGAGGAACATAATATAACCGAGTAATTTACAATCTTTGTTTCCTAGGGGTACACTCATTTTTTTTTTTGAGTTCCAAACAAAATACTGAGGAAACTCACTACAAAATAAATTTCGAGCTTCAGGATATTTCTTATTAGTCTCAAACCAACCCAAAAACATTGTATGAAGTGTTGACTGACATTTCGTCACATTGTCCAATGAGTCATTATCATTATACACTATCTTTGCTCCCGTGGAAGATGAAAACTAAAGCGTAGGACGGATACTGAATTTCAAACCCAAAGATTCTCCAAGCCGTTTCACATGGAGAAATGTAACGACAGTCATAATACATGTCGATCTCATCAATTTCTGGCTTCCGCCCATCATTGTTACCACTCTGGTATAATGTTGTTGTGACCCTATCATTTCCCTTGTTCACATATTTGAACAAATATTTGATTGATCTAGATTGATTACACCATTCAACATTCATGTGTGCTCCATACTTTAGTAACAAATAACGATTGTGTGGCACAACCCACTTATTATCTAAAGGAACACCATTTTTTGTTACCGTCCGACCAGTATTTATACGTCTGTACACCGGGTAACCATCATAGTCAACAGTGGTAGAGTCAACGAACCTCTTTGGATAATGTTTTGAGCATTTCTCATCAACCATGCAAGGAGAAGATTTTTTCAAATGCCCACATGGACCATGAATCACCAACTCCAAAACTGCTGCATAGTACCTTTGATCTTCCTCTTCATCCGGAATCTCAACTGAAATGATTCGATCAATACTGCTTGCATTAGGGTATTTATAACTTTTGGATAGAAATAAAAGAATGTGGGCATGAGGAAGGCCTCGCTTCTAGAACTCCACAGTGTAAATAACTACATAAGATGAAAATTTAAAAAATGAAAAACACACTAATAAACAATAAATTGATGATGTATAGAGGTTATTTTGAAATAAATAGTTTTAATAATATATATATATATATATATGCTCACTGGAAACTATATTTCTAAATATTTGGTTGTCACGTAAATCTCTAATTAAGCCGCCCAACTTCATCTTGAGTGTTCTTGAAACTACATCAGGACGATCGACTAACTTAAGATTCCTGCTTTCGACAAACCGTACAATCTCTGGCCATTTTGGATTGCACGACAACTAATAATAGTAATTGTTTAATATTAAAGTCATATTTATTGTTGATGGGTCCTCATAGACGATTTCAAGTGAGTATTATCTGGGTTAATGTTTGTTACATATAAACAATTTCCAAAATATATAAATCCAATTTAACTATTTGAATGAAGTACATAATGCATACATATAAAATGGTATAAATAATGATTGAATCAATTGTAGTTAAATAATGCAAAAAAAATGAAAACTCATTTATTACTAATAGAAATAAAACTTATTATATAATGTACTGACTCAATGAGTACTAATATAAAATATCCACTTTGAAGTAGATAGATGGAGCATTGAATGGTTGATAGATAACCTCGAAAGCACAACAGTCGCCTTGGAGATCTATTCGATCTTTGAGTCTCGACTATTATTTTCTCTTTTTACAATTTATTACACATGCGAAATATAATTTATTTTTTTCTTTTTACGTAAATTCGATGGGAAAAATAAAAGGTTTTTAGGTACAAGAAAATTGAGAACCTTCAATTAAAAGATCATATCAAATCTGAATAGTGTGTATATATATTTTTATGTATGTGTGTGTGTCTAACAAAAATAGATAAATTTAGAAATGAAAATACGATAAAAAATTAATTACGATTATTGCTCTTGGAGATCTATTCGATCTTTGAATCTCGACTATTGTTTTTGGAGAAATCACGCCTGCGAAATTAAACGTAAACTCAATGGGAAGAGAAAAGATCTTGAGGTGAAGAAAATTGAAAACTTTAGAATTTAAATAATATACAGAATAAATTATGATGATAACTCTTGGAGATCTATAGATCTTTGAATCTGAATTATCTAAAAAAGTAGAGCACGCGGAACTAAAAATAAATAAAAAAAGAAAGAAAAGAGGGAGGGAGGGAAGAGAATTATACGGCTAAGTTGACTTGGAAGTTGAGAATGAGGGATTGTGATATTTATATAGAAAAAAGAAGAAAAAAAGATGAAAAAAAATTGGGCCTGATAAATCACATATTTGTTAATGGGCAAACACTCAAATGTGACGGCCACACGGATCCTTTACCATGTGACGAAGCCCAAACCCGTTCCAAACCGTACCCGCACCAGCAAATTGGGTCTTATATAAAAGGAAGAAAAATACCACAGCAATTCAGATTCCCTTATTTCTCCCTACGATCTTTATCTTCCTTTCTCCGCCCGTGAAAATCCTGGCTACACCGCAGAAAATTTTGGCCAAATCTTAGCCAAATGCCGTGAATAATTTCACCGCCATTGATACTCCTCCTCTCCAGCACTCTCTTTCAATTTCTTGAGACAACCGAGAGAAACTTTAGTTTTCGAATTTCGCGATACCACCGCCTGCCACCGTCTGGACCTCAAACAAATCTCTTGATATCTCTCCCTCTGTCGGCGAAGAAATCGAAGAACGAAGGCGGTGTCATCCACAGCTTCAATTTTTTGAAGGTGCGTCATTATTTACATTTATTACTATTTTTTGCTTCAATTTTTAGGGTTTGCTCTCGATTATCAATTTCATTTTTGTGTTGATTGATTTTAGGGTTCATGGCCATTTACAAAGAAGATTTGCAGTGTTGACAGTGAGTGATCCCAATAATATAAATGGTAGTGATGGATTGTCTCAGGTTATGAAAGTAGTCGAAGCTGCTTCCCTTTTCAACTTAACTCAGGTATTTTCCGTCTTTCGGTTGATTATGTTTCTGGTTCAGTTAAATTGATCGTGTAATCTGTTTTACTAATTTGTTATTGGATATGTTTGCGTTAGTGTATGTGCATGTATTTTATTCTTTCTCCGAACTGAATGTGTTTAGCCGTCCTTGAGATTGATATGTTGTCGTGAGAATAACGAGTAAAATCGTATTTGTTTGCTTTCATCTCAATTGAGTTATTTTCAGTTGATTATGTTCGTGGTTGAGTTTGATTAATCAATTTCTTATTAATATTTTAATCGATTTTGCTTGCTGGATGCATTTTTTTTCCTCCCGAATTGGTTTTTGCCTGATATGTTGACGTGAGGGTCAAAGTTCTTTTTTTTCTTCCTTTTTTCCACCTTAAATTCAGAATTTCATTTTTCTTTACCACCAGTTTCTGATTTGTTTTTAATTACTTGATGTTTATGTAGGCATATATATTCGTAATCAATTAACTCAAAGATGGGTATTCAAGTAATTTTATATTCTCAAAATGTAGTAATTTTGTACATATCCATTTTTGTTAAAGATGTCCATTGCTCATCATAAACTTATAATGGTGTTTGTTTGTTTTTCTACCCTTTGTTCTAGATCCAGCAAGAGTTTGGTTCCTTTAGTGACTACTGCTGGCTTATTGTAAACCACAAGCCAATCAAAAGTGGGTTCTGTTACGGCCGTCAAGTGCCAGCTACGAACATCGAACTCCATGAGACAACAGTTTTCAAACCTATGCGATCGAAATCCATCTCGTGGTCCCGACTAACCCACATTTCGCGTACATGTCTAATAAAGTTGTGGCGTCCTTCACGTACAATTCCAGCCCACATCTTAAAATATAGCCATGAATCGATTTCCTGGTCCTTAGACCTCCAATGTTAGCTGAGGCGGGCAAAATGGTAACAATGGTGATGAGATCGGGGCTATGACCTTCTCGATGCATCATCAAAACCAACTCTAGCGCCCTGTGTGGCATCCCGTTCTGTGAATCAGTCCACAAATGCTTGTATTTTGAAACTCAGAATTATTTGTGTTTTATTTGTACCAAAAATTGGGTTGTTCGAATATTTATATTTTATTTGTGCAGAAATATTATCACTTTTTCACTAAACCCTGTCACCTTTACACTTAAAAGTGTCACTTTTGTATATTATAAGATTTATTTATTGTGACTCTATATAAAGAAATATCGAAACTTGCGCACTGAAATGTGTCACTTTTTTTTTACTTAATATTGTCATTTACAGAGAAAATATCATTAATTTTTCACCTATCCCACATTTCGTCTTGAAATTTTTTACATTCTTGACATCATCGTTATTTTTTATTTTGTTTTTTTTTTCTGTAAAAAAACTGTCACATTTGCACCAAATTATGTCACTTTTGTCCAAAAAAGTGTCACTTTTGATTTTTTTTTTGCAGAAAAAGAGTTGCTACACAAATTATAGTAGTCAAGTTATAATACTTTCACTTTATAAATAAAAAGTGTCACTTTGTAATAATTGATAGTAATCATTATTTTTTTATTTTTTTTCTTGTAAAAAACTATCACATTTGTACCAAAATATGTCACTTTTGTCCAAAAAACTGTCACTTTTGGTTTTTTGCAGAAAAAGAGTTGCTACACAAGTTATAGTAGTCAAGTTATAATACTGTCACTTCTTAAGATATTATTATCTTTTTATAAATAAAAAGTGTCACTTTCTAATAGTTGATAGTAATCGTTATTATTTTTTTTTTCCGTGTAAAAAAACTGTCATTTGCACTAACATATGTCACTTTTGTCCAAAAAAAGTGTCACTTTTGTTTTTTTGCAGAAAGATAGTTGCTACACAAATTATAGTAGTCAAGTTATAATAATGTCACTTTTTAAGATATTACTGTCACTTTATAAATAAAAAGTGTCACTTTTTAATAGTTGATAGTAATCGTTATTATTAATTTTTTTCCTGTAAAAAAATGTCACTTTTGTCCAAAAAAGTGTCGCTTTTGATTTTTTGGCAGAAAAAGAGTTGCTACACAAATTATAGTAGTCAAGTTATAATACTGTCACTTTATAAATATCGTTATTTTTTTGTTTTTTCTTTCCTGTAAAAAACTGTCACATTTGCACCAAAATATGTCACTTTTGATTTTTTTTGCAGAAATAGTTGCTACACAAATTATAATAGTCAAGTTATAATACTGTCACTTCTTAAGATATTACTATCACTTTATAAATAAAAAGTGTCACTTTCTAATAGTTGATAGTAATCGTTATTTTTTATTATTTTTTTTCTTAAAAAACTGTCACATTTGCACCAATTCGAATAACAAAATCCACACACTGTCTACTACAATACAAAAAAAGATGCGCAAAAAGAAGCTTTTGCTGGGGCGGATCCTTGTGTGGGCGGGTTAGGATTCTGTCACATGAAAGAGGATCCATGTGGCCGTCACATTGGAGACTTACTCGATTATGGTCTATATTTTGTGAGTGTTTTTTGTTTTTTGGAATTTTATTAGTGTTTGTATTTTAATTGTTAAATGTTGTTTAGGACTATCATAAAATTGCTAAATTTGGTGACTATAATACGCAAAACTAGCAACAAAGTTTGTGGAAGGAAGAATTTCAAGTTGTAGGGAAGAAGATAACATGAACTATGTTTCAACCTTGTTTTGTGAATAATTCGGCAGTGTTTGATTACCTATGGTAGAATATATTAGGATTATTCTTATATTTACGAATGAACATGTTAGATATGTTCTAAAATAATTGAAAGAACAATGAAGACATGTTCTTAAAGAGGTGTTGGAACATTAGTGAGATGTCCTAATTGGATAATTAGTTTTAAAATTTGCCGATTATAATAATGACGGAACTAATTAGTTTTTTTTATTATGTGTAGTGTATGAAAGGAGAATACCTACTGCTTTGTATAAGAAAGAAAAATAAGTAGAGCGCATACATCATGAAGAGCAAGTGGTGGCACAAGAAGAACCATCTGATGTTTTGCATGTAATTGTGATGTTTTTATTATATTTTTAATTAATGTTTAGTGTCGTTTTTAGTGGTTTCGATTCCGGTTTTGTTATGTTATTTGGTGGTTTTTCTTGTTTGTTGTTTTTATTGTTCTTTTTTATTTTATACTTAATTTGGTTAAATGGGTTCAATTAATTTGATGTTTGATGAAATTCTTGGATTTTTATGTTCAAAATCTTATTTTCATAGGTAAAGGCATTGAAGACCAAATTTCAAGCCAAGGCGTGCCAAAATCGGTGCCAAGAGCAAGTTTCAAAAATGGCCAAACATTCTGGAATGCTAGCCAAGGCGTGCCAGGCGAAGCCAAAACTCACGCCAGGCCCCTTGGCGCACGTCAAAACCCGAGCCAAAACTTGCGCCAGGCAGCGCCCAGCACGCCCGTGCGCGCGCAGTGCCCGCACGCGCTCGGCAGCTCCTGCACGCTTCTGCCCAGCAGCGCCCGCATGCCCGCGCACATCCGCCTGCACCAGGCGTCGCCAGCCTCAGCGACATATCTACCGCCACACCTCGCGCCAGGCGTCGCCAACATTGACGCCACGCCCGCTGGCGCTTGCCAACTTCCACGCCACGCCTCACGCCAAAAGCATCGCCAGCCAGCGCCAAGCAGCGCCCAGGCCAGCGCCTACCTGCCGAGCCAAACTCGCCCAGACCGCACCAACCCCGAGCCACCTCGAGCTAAATAAAGCCAAAAGTCTATCCAAGTGGCTAGCAAGGCCATTTTGGGTCAAACTTGGTCAAAACAGGAAAATCGAAGCCTTAAAGCCCAATTTGACCCATTTAACCCCAATTAAACCTAGTATAAATAGAATACAACTCTCATTTTATAAAGAAATCCACTCTCCTCCGAACCCAAGCATGGGTTTGGGATTAAATTTATCTCTCTAGATCTTAGATTTAATTTCAAGTTTTCCTTGGGTTTGTAAGCTCAAGAAGAACTCAAGTTATCACTTGGATTTTATTTTTTTGCAATTTCATTCAAGTATTTGTTTCTCCTTAATTCAAGTAATTTTTTGCTTAATTTCTTTCTTGTTCTTCTATTTCAAGCTTGTTGTTCAATTTATGTATTTTGCCTTAGCTCTTAGATTAATTGTTAGATCTTGTGAACTGGCTATGGAATCTAGGTGGGTGACACACCAAGATCATAGATCGAGTCTTGGATCATTTTTATTTTGAGTATTTCATATGCCTTATTTTGGTTTTTATTTTCATGTATGGTTTTTTCGTTAAATCCTAGATCTACTCGCAAAGTTTTTAGCTTTCACGTCAACTTTTATCGCTCTTTCTATTGGTGCTTTCGATTTTCGTTAATTCGCCTTATTTAAGTTTTTATGATCATGCATACATAGTTGTACCTTAGGTTGCTTTAGTTGTACCTTGTTGTTTCCTTGCTTTTACTCGCATATTTTGATTATTGCTTGCACTTTCAATTTGGGCATACGCACGAGGCATCATAAATACTTGTATTTACGTTTCATATTTAGTTTATTTTCATAATTTCCCATTTATCTTCGTTTTAATTTATATTTCAAGTTAAAAACATATTGATCCATATAACCGAATCGAATTTCGATAATACCAAGCCACGAACCCACTTTTCTTATTTCAACACCACTAAAAACTACTCTAGACCTGACATGGACCTAGTGCACCCACATTTGAAAGAAGATGAACCACCCCACATGGACCAAGTGCACCTACAACCTTGGAGTGGACGTCGTCTAGTAATGCCCCATATCAGGTGAGACCATCTTCTATTGTTCCTTGTGGGAGGAGATGTTATTTATGTTTTAGGTTCGACAGTTAACAATATTTATGTACAATATGTGTATAGATTCCATTTAAACTTAGAATGTTGGCCGTATCTATGTAGATGACTCATTTTACTCTTATATAATGCTGTGTTGCGATGGCCTTATTTATTGTTTGTGTGAAATCATTTAATAGTTTATGAATATTGATCCAAGTGCATGAAAATACACATCTTTGATATAAAAGGTTTAAATAATGGAGATATTAACTCTTTCAGGGTATGTAACGCATAAACCATGCCAAACCAAGAACAATCAATATGTGTACGGTGTTCTACCAAAACTGATAGAAAATGTCAATTATGTTCTTCCAAAAGAGATAGAGCATGCCAACAATGTTTGGCCAATAAAAACAACAAAAAAGGAAAATACATTCATTATATTGTACCATAACCTAATTCCCCATGGTACAGTCTAGTTAACAGTTATTTTAGAACATATACAAAACAAGCACAATCTTCAGGTGTTGATTTCCCTTTAGATTTACCGTAATGTCCACTACATTAACAAGGCAACATCAACCAATGAACATTTTTTTTTACCTAAATCATTATTTGATCTCTTAATTATTATCACCATGCCATTCTCATTTCTATTGTCACTCAACCAATCAATTAAATCTTGGCGAGACGGAAATATCTCATACGTCAATTGTATATATCATGACAACATCTTCAATCAATACAAAAAAAACCGGCGAATGGTGATGGTCAACGAACCATCAGCATATGCTAACGGCTTCCTGACGGGTTCACTATACTGACGGATTGCTGACGGGTAATGGCCGTCAACAAAATACCCATCAGCGACCCGTCAACATTGTGTAATGCCCATTATTTGGCGATGGATTTAATGATGGGTTGCTTACGGCCAAGATCCATCAGCAACATTTAAAAAATAATAATAATGCTGACGACCCTTTGATTAGAGTAGATTTGTCCTTATTTTTATTAGTATTTTAGTTCGTTTTTCTATTTATTTTTGGTATAAGTTGGACGATTTAAGCATAATTTTGTATTTTTATAGTTCTGACTTATTTCACCGTATTTTAATTGTAATTGATGCAAGTAAGTGATATTTCGTTGTTTTCAATTTACAGCTAAGTAACCGGAAGAGTTTAGCGCGTAATAGACAAAGTTCGATGTTCAATAATAGGAGAACGAGCTTTCCGGCGAAACGAGTAGCAAAAGATAGAGAGAGACGGAGGCTGAAGAGCAGTCGCGTCGACTGAGGTGACCGTCGACGCGAGCCATGATCCGCGTCAGTCGACGCAGCATCGACGCAACCTGCTGAAGCGTCGATGTCGACGCACCGATGTCGACGCACTGTTGACGCTACTTGCTGAAGCGTCGATGTCAACGAACCCCATCGACGCACCCGCCCAGTCGACGCGCACGCACAGGCAGCACCGACGCCGAGCACCAGTGTGCGTCAATCGACGCTACGTCGACGCACCGTCGACGCGACGGCCCAGAATTCGGATTTTAGGGTTTCTTGTGCGCCAAAATTTGTAATATCTATATAAACCCTCTATATTTCGGATTTTGAGGAGAACACACGACCACCTAGGGTATCTTAGCCTACAATAACAATAATCCCACATCTCATAACGAGATTTGAAGACGGAGATCAAGGATCGAAGAACAACGCGTCCAAAACATCGAATTCGCGTTCGGGATTCAATCTTCGCCCAAGATCGACGTGCAACTCCAGAATAGCTGGAGCTTCTCATTGCTTTTAGTAGTTACAATAAGTTTTCTAAACTCTTAGTTAATTTAGTAGTTAATTTCTAGTTTAATTGTTAGTTTAATTCTTAGTTAATCTCTTAGTTAATTCTAGTTTAATTAGTTTAATCGTTTTATGCTTGGATATTGGTTTAATTTAGTTTATTTATGCGAGTTGATTTATGCTTAGTTATTCGTTAATCTTAGATTCTTATGATTCATTGCTTAGTGGTAATTTCTTATGCTCATGCTCTTAGATTCGTTAATTAGGTTTAATTTATGGTTGCGTATTATTGATAGTTTAATTATAGCTCGTAGTTGATAATCTAGTTTAAAGTAATTAGTTTAATTAGCTTTAGTTTAATTATTGCTTTAGTTCATAATGATCAATTCAATCTCTTTAAAACCCCAAATGTACATGTATTTTATTTTCGTAATTGAGAAAAACATCCGAAAGACCGAATAGTTGTTTCCTCGAGAGATACGACTCGAGTCAAACTCATCACCCTACAGTTACCTCGTACTCTTGCGAGCAAACTGACGTGTTTTAAATTAATTTTATTAAAAATGGGGTGCACAAAAGTTTGAGTCACCCTTTAGGCTGTCAGCAAAATCCTTAATCATATAACCACCCACCACCCACCACAACACCACACCACCAACACCCCAATCCCCAACTCGCCTGTCTGTCTTTCAAAAAAAAAAAAGTAGAACGCGGAGCCGCCAGCCACCGCCGCATCCGACCACCACCACCCAGGCCACCGGCACCTAATCAAACTCCAGCCGTAGCCGCCACCTTCTATAGCTCCAGCGTCCGCCGCTGATGCAACGTGCTTCAGCTCCAGCGTCCGCCGTCTCCGTCACCTGCTCTGTCTCCAGCCGTCGTCTCCAACCTCCAGGTACGCTTTAATTATTTTTTGAAATTTTATTTTGTTTGATTTATTAAATTATTTTAATTTATATATTTGTGAATTGGGATTTAATTAACAACCTAGGGTTGAACTATTTAATTTAGGGGTAATTATATAATTAGAGTTTACTATAGGGATTAATTTATAAATAAAGTTTAATAAGGATTTTATTAGGGGTTTTGGAGGTTAATGGCCTAATTAGGAATTAGTTAATAATTTAGGACTAAATTATGTAATTTATAGGGTAATTATATAATTATAATTTAATATAGGGGTTAATTTATAATTAGAGTTTAACTAGGGTTTAGTTAGGATTTAGAGGTTGTCTAGGGTTCGACTAGGTATGATTAACTTCAATTAGGGGGTAATGACCTAATTAGGATCCAATTAGGTATTAATTAGGATTTAATTAACAATTTAGGGTTGAGTTATGTAATTTGTGGTATAATTATATAATTAGAGTTTAATTTAGGGGTTAATTTTATTATTAGAGTTTAATTAGGGTCTAGTTAGGGTTTGGAAGTCGTCTGAGGCTTGATTAGGTATAATTGACTCTAATTAGGATTTAATGACCTAAAGCATTCAATTATGTAGATGTGATTAAAATAGGGGTTATTTATGTAAGTATGATTGAATTAGGATTTGATTACAAATTTAGGATTCAATTGGGGATTAATTATAATTACCTATTTAATGTAAAGTTAGGGATTAATTATTCAAATAGGGGTTCTTTATGCAATTATGATAAAATTGTTTTTTGTTTATAATGTCGTGGTGATCAGTACGTGAATGTTGTATTTAGTATATATGATTTGCGAATAGTATATACATGTTGTGATTGATTGGTGTATCATCGGTGATGACCTGGTGTACGACGTCGGCCGAAAGGTTTCGTCCCTCCAATAACAGATTTTAATTTTTCAAATGTGATGGTGGTTTTAAATATTTTTTAAATATGCATGGTGAGGGTTTTCAAATGCCGTGGTGATCGGAAAGTGAATGTTGTGTTCAATTAATATTTATATTATGATATGTGATTAATATAATCATGTTTTGATTGGTTGGTGTATACGTTACTAATGACGTGGTGTACGACGCTGGCCAGGAGGTTTCGTCCCTTAAATAACAAATTTTAATTTTTTTATAAAATATGATGGTGATTTTAAAAAGTTATAAAAAGAGCATGGTGGGGGTTTTCAAATCCGTGGTGATCGATAAGTGAATGTTCTGTTTATTTAATATTTATGTTATGATCTGCGATTAATATATATATATATATATATATATATATATATATATATATATATTATATATATATATATATATATATGTATATGTTATATATATATATATATGTATATGTTATATATATATATATATATATATATATATATATATATATATATATATATATATAGGATTGGGTTCAAATGAGAACCCGTCATTATATGTGAACCTAGGGACTAATCCTGGCCTTAGGTCTAATATTGCACAGTGCAATTATATGTCCAGGTTCATTGTGCTTTTTACACAGTACTATAGTGCTAAAATCAATCAATTTTTTAATTTAATTATATATATATATATAATTAAATTAATTACTTTATATATATATTACGTTTTAAAACATGCAATATGTATCTTAAATTGTAGATCTTGAGAATGTGATTAATTTGATATATATTTCATTCAAAACGGATAAAATTTGAAAAGTTATGGTTTGTTTTTTTCTTAATCTGTTGTGCTTGCTAAAGAACAATGTAGTGTTCTTTGTAAATGTTGATATATGTCCAAAATACCATTTTAATTAATTAATGCATTTTTTTACATTATTCCCATGCTGACATGTCATGGTCTCAACCATCAAGATTATTCAATCTAATGGTCAAGATGAGTACCTAGGTTCACATATAATGACGGGTTCTCATTTGAACCCAACCCTATATATATATATATATAGTATATATATATATATATTATATTATATATATGTGATTAGGTTCAAATGAGAACCACGTCTTTATATGTGAACCTAGGGACTCATCCACGCCGTTGATTAAATAAGATCAATGGTTAATATTAAAAGAAAACTTTGACTCTATTTCAAGCATAATGGGGTTAATTTTGTCTTTTAGAAATCTGCGCAATTAATACATCCCATGATAACTTATTTTCCTTTCTTACAATAAGGAATCCCAATCACGCGGATCACCATAAAAAATCATTTAACCATTCTCATCCCATTAATGGCATAATATTTTTTTTTCTGAAAATATTTATTTTATAAAATAATCTATTCTTTGTTATCATTTCCCATCAAGCTTTTGTACAGAAGTTATCGGAAAAGTTTGTACCGAAAACATTATTAAGGAGATGTTATGAGATGATCTGCGAAAGACGAATCTGCTTGAAGCAAAAAAAAAAGAAAAAAAAAACTGTTTATCGCCCTTTTGAAAGCACCGTACGATAACCTAGAAAGCACCTAGGGATATTAAAAGAAGCACCAAATATTCAATATTATGCGCAGATCTTCCTGTTGTTTTTACACCGCGACAAATTAATTACGTTTATTTGCAGAGACCACCATCTGATAATACGTTTATAGGCTGCAAATTTCCCTCATCTTATCATACGTTTTTTGACGATTGCAGTGGCAGGACCGAGTTTCACGTTGAGATATCTTCGCTCCCGCATCCAATTTTTCCACTTATTTTAGCGAGTCTTTGTATTATTTTTCAGATTTTGATGTGTTAATTAGTTTGGGGGTTTTGTAATATTTTTCTTCATTCTTATTTTATAAACTGGTATGGGAAAAATTGCAGGTTGTTGAATTTGGTAATATGACGACTTCGGAAGCATTGTCGGATAAAATAACACTTTGGTGTACATTTCGAAGAAGAAATCCGGGTTGGAATTTTTTGAAGAGCTCGTCAGCAGAGAATTGTTGCCCTGATCTTATTCAGGTTTTCATATAAACTGTATATTAGATGAATAATAAATATGTGTCTTGTTCTAATATTTTTTGTTAGTGTTTGTAGTGATCCTTTTGTTTTAGATGAATAATAAATAGGGTCTTATTCAGAATTTTCACATAATAATTTATTAGCTTTGTGGTGATCTTATTGTTTTTCTATCTTATTATGATTATTCTTTAAATACTTATATTGTTAGTTAAGGCAAATTTATGTGGTTTACTGGTCTCCTTTGCATGATCAAGAGATTAGTGTGAAGAAATATGAGCTTTGACATTTCATTGAAACGCTAAAAAGTTATCACCTCAAACGAAAGGAAGACTGGTTGAATTTTCTTTAATTCTGGTAACACTTGGTATTGTTGAAATCAGATGAATGGATTTTGAAAGAAAAAAAAAACACCCACCTAACTTATGGATATTGTTATACCTATTTGGCCACAAGAAATTGTCGA
>BMAC01000725.1:335951-352869 GCA_014905375.1 Phtheirospermum japonicum | reverse complement strand
GGCCGCAAGAGGCGGTTCACATGATCAGCATCACACTGTCTTCGAAGAATGTGAAAAATCTCGAGAAAGTTTGTGCCGACTTGGTGCGCGGTGCCAAGGGAAAACACACGGGGTGAAGGGACCAGTGAGAATTGCCCACCGAGGTTCTTAAGATCACAAACCAGGAAGCCACCATGTGGTGAAGGAACCAACACATTCGATAGGTTTGAACTACGCGTACACAAGCGAGTGATTGACCTTTTCAGCTCCCTAAATGTTGTGAAGCAAATTACTTCGATCACCACTGAACCCGGTGTTGAAGTTGAAGTTACCATTGCCGATTCCTAGACGTCTCTTTTGCTGCCTACTTTATTTCTGCACTTCGCTAGTTTATTGAAGACTGGTTTATTGAGTTTTGACTCTGTTAGAAGTTTGAATGTTTGAGTCGGAATAATGAGCTCGTGGTGAGCTGAAACTTGTAACAAGATTTTGAAAGAATGTAGGTATTCTTCGGTTTTTGTTTTGATTGTATTCGACATCAGCTTTTAGAAAAGATTTTCTATTAAATTTTGGATATTGTTATACACGTTAATGTATAGCAACGAGTATATAAAAAAATAGCTCTACAACAAGTTATATATAACATTATGGATATTTAAAAAATGTATAGCAATATGAGATTATTAAAAATAGCTCTACAACAAGTTATATATAGCATTATGCATATGTAAAAAAAATAAAAAATTGCTAGTATATAAAGACAACACTACTAGTATGTGCTAATATATATTAGGGAACTTCTACGGTGCCTTCACGGTACCATTCCTCACTTTATGGGGTTCAATAGTAACCATTAGATCAAGTTTAGTTTTTTTTTTAAAGTCTAAGGTTGTAGATGCAGGAGGGGTGGAGTATTACTGAAATGTAGCTTCCATTTTATACCCTATATATAGCAATTAAAAACACTGCAATAAATTAGGAGTGAAAAAAGAATAAAATAAATTAGCACTAGCACTATCTACACAATAGAAAGCACTTGACATTATATTATAAAAGCACAACGTAAAATAAAAAAAGCACTTGCTAGTGTCATATAAAAGCACTGTAAAACAACACTTGCTAGTATGGTATAAACACACCACTGACAATTAAAATAAAGCACCGTAAAACAACACTTGCTAGTATAGTATAAACACACCACTTACAATTAAAAAAACCACTTGCTGCATTGTAAAAAATCATTAGCAGTATATTATAAAATACCACTTGCAAAAAAAAAAAGAAAAAAAAAGCACTTGCTAGTATATTATAAAAGCACAACTTTCAATATAATAATATATTTGCTAATATATATTATAAAATCACTTACTAGTATATTATATAAAAGCAAGAATCACTTGTATATTACAAAGGGGGAAAACTTGGGAAGGAAAAATAGTTCAATCAATACACCAACTCATGATTCATGACAATATATATCAATCACAGCTTTGCAAAAACAGTTTCAATTACATTTAATTGAGCGTAAGAATACTATACATGTACTAGCAGTGTTTTTTTATTATCTAAAAATGCTAATTTAGTACAACAATAATGCTACAACTGTGGCTGCATGATTCGTACAGAAACAAGAACAACACTCTGACGACCTCGATGATATGACAACACGAACGCCGTTACTATCACCAGTAATTGCTGCTACTAAATTATCATATCCTGGAAAGGTAACAAGAATACTGAACTTATTATTCACAACAAGAAAATCAAGAACTCAGACTTGACAGCCAATACCCAATTCCGACCATTAAAAAATATAAGTTTCAAATGGACAATTATCAAAAAACTAAATTGAAGCCTTGAAGCCTCTTCTCATTTAAAACTGAAGGTTGCATTGAATTTGCAGTACGTATTGTCAATGACCTTGAAGCCTCTTCTCATTTAAAAATAAAAATGTTTCACAAACCTCTTAGCATACTGAATGTTATCAGTTCATCTACAAGCTTTCTGGCGAGCGATATCGATCCTTCCACTCATGAAATGCTTCTTCAGCTTTGCCCAATAGCCACATACATTATAACCATCGATGAGCAAAATGGGTATTGCAGTCTCTATACTCTGGTTTATTGGCAGTTATTTTCTCCCCATAAATAAATACATTTCCAATGGAAAATTATCAAAAAACAGAATCATCAAACACAATTAACCAAAAAAAAAAAAAAAAAAACTCACAAAAAGACTATAAATATTCTCAGAACCAATCATTGAAAAACTCACAAAGAAAATGACCTATGAAAAACAACAGCATCAAAACAATTAAACTAAAAAAAACCCACAAAAGGACTAGAAATACTAACAAACAATCATTGGAAAAATCACAAATAAAAAGGCCTAATAAAAAAATATGCAGCATTCAAACAAGTATCAAAAATCTAAATAAGCAAGAAAATCAACACGGTGACTACAACAATGGACCTCAAAATCCATAATGCCAAACCCCAAAGCCCATCATCGCCACAAAAATAGCAATATCAAATACAAAAGAAAGCACCATTGTACTTATACAGAAGCAACTTCATTTTTTCTATTCTAGTATATAACCATCTACACATACAATACTWTCTCCACAATTATGAATTAGAAGCATTTTTTATAAAAGTATTTTGCAAAAGTGATGTACCTTTATAATACATACAYAAAAAGCACCAAAGTATGTCAATGACGACACTACAACACACGTGAAAAAGCACTTATCTTGGTTAATTGCACTTTTCTYAAAAACCATTAATCAGTAACTGAACCTAATCGATAACGCATATAAAAAGAAAGAACAATTCATTATAGATGGGGATGGTAGGGATTTGTATATATATATATGAATTTAGGTAGGTAATTAACAAAATTCGAACATGTTTTAAAACAAAAATAAAAAATTACATGTCGTTCTTCGCTACGACTCAACGGCTGTCTTGGAATAAAAATAAATATTCAAACCCACGCTGCTCTTAAAGATTGTAATTGCCGGGATTTTGGGTTTCTAGGGTACAAATATTCTGAGAAATCATTGTAGAGTTTGAATTTGTACCTTTTSCTGCAAGAACCACTTTTRGCCTATGYCCACGCGATTTGCCTTGATTGTTCCCRAATCCGTACAATTTATTTGATTTTTTGCTGCTATTTGTGAATTTTCGGAGTGGAAGCAGATCTTTTTTCCACAMAAAACGGCTTGGGGAGAGCAAACATCTAGGAGGTTATTTGGGAAGTGACYGTTCATGTTGCAGATATCACGGGTTTATGGAAACCCAGGATTTCAAGATTTGTGATTAGACTAATATACCCCTTTGGTTGTATAATCACAATTTTTTCCTTTAAAAAATATATAATCATAATTAATAACAGCCACAGGATGAGATTAATTAGTGGTGTGGGTTTTTCCCTAGGTTCACATATAATGACGAGTTTTCATTTGAACTCAATCCTATATATATATATGTTGTATTTGTTAGTGATGACGTGGTGTACGACGCCAGTTGGGAGGTTTTGTCCCTTCAATAATGAATTTTAAAATTTACCCAAGTATCAATTATAATATTTCTCTCTACACTCAAAAACTTACCTTAGACCCATTTGAGATTTAGTATCAAATAGAGAGTTTGATACTAAATTCTGAATTATACACTTATTCAGACAATTTGAAAATGTGATTCTAATATGATTATCTTAGTACGTATGTATTTTGTAGACTTTTAAATTCCAGTTTCTATATCTCCTTTGTTCTCGGGTGCACTGCAATATATGCAGTACTTAGAGAACTAAGAGGAGGTGCTGCCGAAATTTTCAGATTCTTAAAATGCATAGTAAGATAATTTTATTACTGAACATTGCATTCTTGAATGAGATAGGACCCTTACCAAAAAATGTTTTTTTTCTATAAGCACCCTCATACTGCTCACTTATCTACAAATCAATCATCTATATAATTAATCATAATTAGGATATCATAGGATGAGTTCTGATCGTAGTTGGATGTACAAACAGAGGGTGGGCGGTTACCTGTGAAGAGTTTCATACAATTTGCACTCACCCATGGAGCAATGAAGTATGTGGAATAATTGAAGTGTCCCCGTAGTCATACTAAATGCAGGAGTTGCAGTTATCACAATGCAAATGAGATCAAATTTCATCTCGTTAAAAATGGATTTGTACCAGATTACTACACCCGGACATTCCATGGTGAAGCAATCTTGATTCTAAGCATCGTGTCGACTCTAAGGTTCACATTAGAGGATCATCTTATGTTGCTTCTAAAGAATACTCAAATGCTTACATCAATATGGTTCACGATGCGGCCAGTCCAAAATTTGTATTGAGCCCTAGTGTATAAGAACCGTCGAATCCTGAGACCCAGGAGTTCTACAATATGTTGAGTGCTAAAAATTAACCTTTGTATCCCGGATGTGAGAAATATTTTCAATTATCTCTTGTTGCCCATCTCATAAACCTGAAGGTAAGAAATCGCATGGTTCAGAAGTGTTATGATCAAGTACTTGATTTACTCAAAGAAGTTATCCCAAAAGATAATCATATACCAGATGATTTCGACAAGTGCAAAAAGTTATTGAGGGGAATGGGTCTACCAGTCGAGAAGATCGATTGTTGCCTAAACAATTGTATGATCTATTTGAGAGAAGATTCTGATTTGATCAGTCGCAAGTTTTGCAACCACCCTTAGTTTAAACTCGCTACGCATAGAAAAGCTAAACGACAAAAAGGCAGTATTGCGTATGAGAAGATGTATTATTTTTCATTAGCTCCTCATTTGAAAAATCTATATGCATCTACAGCAATCGCAAAAGACATGAGGTGGCATGTAGAATATGTCATTGACGATAGTTTGATGCGTCACACTTCAGATTCAGAGACCTGGAAATATTTCAATCAAACTGATCCCGAGTTTGTAGCGAAAAGTTGAAATATAAGATTGGGTCTTTGCATAGATGGATTTCAACTTTTCAGTAGTTTTGTGGCGCAATATTCCTCGTGGACGGTGATATTCACGCCATATAACTTGACTCCATGGATGTGTATGAAAGATCAATACATGTTTCTAAGTTTTCATGTTCCAGGCCCCAAAACCCAAAGGATAAGCCGGTTGTGTTTTTACAACCTCTAATTGTCGAGTTGAATCAGCTATAGACGGTCGGTGCACCCTCGTATAGTATCCCTAAAATACATAATTTTAGTTGTAGACAACTCTTATGTGGACAATTAGCGATTTTCCTGCCTTCTCCATGTTATCTAGTTGGAGTACGGCTGGGAGAACGAATTGTCCATATTACATGGAATATTTAGATGCAATTACTCTCAAGTGTAGCGGAAAATAGTCTTAGTTTGATAATCATTGGAAGTTCCTTGATTGTGATTATCCTTTTCAAATAGACGGAAGAAATCTTTGGAAAATAGAAAGGTGGAGACTCCATAGCCGAGCGTCTGGTCAGGAACGGAGATCTTGGCAGAGATAGAAAGTTTGAGGCTTTTGAAAGTAGTTAATTTAGATGCAGCACTCATCAATGGACACATATCAAATCAATTGGTTGGAGGAAAATAAGCACATTTTGGGATTTATCATATTGGAGCACAAATTTGATTTGGCATAATCTAGACGTTATACACATCGAGAAAATGTATTTGATAATGTGTTTAACATGGTTATGAATGTCAAGGGGAAGACAAAAGACACTCCCAAATCCAGGGATGAACTAAAAGATTATTATTTTCGTCCTGGCCTACAACAAGTCACATCAGGGAAATATCCTAAAGCTTGTTACACATTGGATAAGACATCAAAAGTTGCTTTATGTGAGTAGGTAAAAGCTCTTTAATTTCCAGTTAGATACGCATCAAATCTGGGGTATTGCGTTAATATGATGGGATTGAGGTTATTCGGGATGAAGAGACACGACTGTCATGTGTTCATGCAAAGGTTGATATTATTGCCTTCCGAGAACTGTTTCCCCATCCTGTGTGGAAGGCCCTCACAGAGCTGAGTTTGTTTTTCAAGAACCTCAGCTGTAAAATGGTTGGGACTGATGATATGAATTGTTTGGAGCATGATATTCCTCTAATTTTGTGCTAACTTGAAAAGATCTTTCCGCCTAGTTTTTTTTGACTCCATGAAGCATTTGCCAGTTCACTTAGCATACAAGGCAAGAATTTCAGGTCTAGTGTAATATAGGTGGACGTATCCATTTGAGATATTTCTTTTCAAATTGAAGGATAATGTGAGGAACAAGTTGAGCATCGAGGGCTCGATAGTAAACGCATATCTTATCAAAGAGGCGTCAACTTTAACTTCGTACTATTTTGAAGATCATGTCTTAATAGAAATAATAAATTTACCTCATAATGATGATGATGAATTTCCTTCTGTGTTTAAAAAACATGGTGAAATGTTCGCGGCATCGGAAAAAAGAGTCTTGAGCAAAGAGAACTCGATGCGGCAGGTTTTACTGAATTGAGAAGAAGTCCAAAATTTTATGAGGTTCGAGATGTCAATATTTATATTGTTAACAAAATATTGATTATATAATAAACTAAGACAAATTTTAATCTTTATCTATATGCGGTGTTTTCACGGAGGCTGTAAAACAGTCTCAACCAAACATTACATATGGTGGACTCAACTAAAAGTTGGAAACTGAAATTGCTGACTAGTTTGAGAGATATGTGAGTTCTTCTAAAATTATTATATACAGTTGTGACATATATATGCAATTTAAATTAAAATCTTAATAAATAATATGTTTATTACTTTCCGCCGTTATAGGCACTAGATCTCTTGAATAATATCACGATCAAGTACATTAAGAGTCTAAAATTAGGTCCATCACGATGTGCCACTACATATCATGGTTGAAAGATAAATGGATACAGATTCACACAGTTGCATACGCATCAAATAGATCAACTTCGAGTATTGGTGTATGTATAAAAGGAACAAACTATGGAGATGATGAGTATGATTACCATGGTCGTCTCGTAGAAGTTGTTAGACTTAACTATACAGGGTTACCTTAAAAGAGCACACTCATGTTCAATTGTGAGTGGTTTGTTCCAACTCCCACAGGCACAAAGGTTCATCCTCAATCTTATTGATGTCAATTATAAGTGTATATTCAATCGCTATGAGCCATTTGTACTTGCTACCCAAGATGTTCACGTTTACTATTATCCGTATTCGAGTATGAAACGAGATAAGTTGGATTGGTTAGCAACGTGCAAAATTAAAGCTATATCGGCAATAGATTTTATTGAGCCTATGTTGCCTAATAAATCATTTCAAGAGGAGTAAATACAAATGCACAATATTATACAATTGGAGAACGGAGATTTCCAATTACACGTCTACCTTGTTATTAATGATTCGGATGAACTTGTCAATGAGTCAGAGCAGGAGACAGAAGATCAGTTTCTAATCGATGGTGAAGATACGGGCAAAGACGAGTTTGATGATAACCCCGATAGTGAAAGTGTTGGTTCAAGTTAAATTTAAAATTGATGAATAAACATATAGTTTGAATTATATTAATCAATTTACCCCAGTTCAAATTGCATATATGTTTAAATTTTAATGGTTTTTAGATGAGAGGTAGAGGTCGTGGATGTGGTGCTTCCCTCAGCCCGTCTTCGGGTCGTGCTTCTCTTGGTTCATCATCCTCATCTCATCATTACTTAGAGGATGAAGATGATGATATAATGTACTTATCAATAAAAACTCCGCCTTCGACCGTTCTAGTCACCCCGTCCGCTGCTAGGACATCCAGAGGCCTCATGCCACCACGTAAGGGTGAGCAAAAAAAATAAAAAATGAAGTTTTATGTAAATTCGGTTCGGTTTTTAATTTAAGAATTCTAAAATTTGGTTATTTCGGTTCGGTTTTAACCAAATTATAATTAAAAAATAAAATAAAAAAAATTATATTACTTATTGTTATTTTTTATTAATTCGGTTTCGTTTGGTTAATTCAATTTTAAGCATATTTTTGGTTTAGTTCGGTTTGTAATTTTATAAATATTTTGGTTTTCGTTTTTTATGATTCAGTTTTTTCGGTTTTAGACCTACTTATGGTTCAATTCGGTTTGAGGTTTTATGCAAAATTCAGTTTTGGTTTTTTCTGTTCGGTTTGGTTTTTGGCCGAACCGACCAAATGTTCACCCCTACCACCATGTCCTGGTATGATCGAGGTCCATGTCATCCCCCTGAGATAAGTAACATTAATGCAATTTCGTTTCTAATAAATTCTTATGTTAATATATTTCTCTAATTAACCATAGAATTTATTAGGCTAAGCAATAACTAGACGGAGTTACTAACGATTCTTCGAGTGATCCATGTGGCTTCTGTACACCCCGATGGGTGGAAATACAAGCATATCCCCGAGTCGTATCATCAGTTATGGTGGTATGAGTTTTTGGTATTTAACTAATAATATTAACTAATATTTTCACAAGTTGTTAAATATAATAGTTTTTTAATCAAATTGTTTTATTTGGTTTTGCAGAAACACTATTATTGGAATCCGAATTTGTAGTTTGAGGAGCTCATACATCGTAAGTTCTATAAATATATAGCTCACTCGTTGCGCAGCCATCTTCACGAGTGGAAAGCAAAGTGGAGAACGGAGGGGAGGGTTCCCGCGTGTGTGGGCGAGGACATCTGGAGGAGGTGGCTAGTAGAGTTTGAGAAGCCGTAGAAAAAGAGGCAGCCCGAGCAGAAGAGTAGGAATAGGACAAGCGAGCTCGACGGCCCTGGTACTGGGATATCGAAGCACAGATCCGGGTCTCGAACTGCAATTGATCATGCACATCAGCTCGTAAGTAAAATTAAATGTATTTGTAAATTTATCTCATAAGTATATTATTAGTTTATAATTAGTGGTAAATTAAAATATAATTTAAATATTAAATAAAACATGAGGATATGGGTAGAGAACGCACTGCATTCAAGCTTTTCTTGACTATGCACCAAAGACCCGACAACACATTCATTGATCCTGCATCACAACAGAGAACTGCAAGTATTTATTTATAAATATAAATATAAATATATTTTATTTTTAATACTAATTAAGGTAAATTATATATGAATAAAATATTTCAGGTGGAGTTTCAGAGACGTCTAGAGAAGAGACGTGCGGTGTCACAGGACCCTACCGATGTTTACGAGAACCGGGTCTATCTAGAGATCGTTGGGGTGAAGAAGGGTCGTCGATATGGCGATATGGCTTTGAAGAATTTCAGAGGTGGTGCCTCATCTGTTCCAGATAGCCGTGTCACGGAGCTCCAGACTCAGCTGCATGCTTTTAAAAGTTAGGTCAAGACTCAACTCAAGGCAAACGAGCGGGCACATCAGGAGCAGCTTTAAGCGATTTGCGAGGCGCATGCGCTTGAATGTATTGAGCTGTAGGCGGCTCTCCAACATCAGATAATGGAGGAAGTCGCTGCGACAATGAGAGCGCGACCTCGGCAGCCTCTCTCTGATCCTTCAGAGTAGCAGAGTTAGATTAAGGAACATTTTTAGAATATCTTGTTTGATATTTGATTTAAACTGTATACATTTTAGGATGTTGAATAATTATGTTTCATATTTAATTTTAAATTATTTTGGCACCTTGCAGTTTGTTTCATATTTGATTTTTGAATTGTGACACAAGTAAAGAAATATAATAAAATAAAAAAAAATAATAAATAAATAAAATGCTGATGGCTCAGAGCCCGTCAACAACACTCTGAGAATGCAAACGGGCTAAACCCGTCAGAAAAATTGTGAGAATGTTGATAGCCTTTAACTGTTAGCATTTATTGACGGCTTTTAACCATCAGCATTTTCTGACGGCTATTATACCCATCAACAAATGCTAATAGGTGGCGTATGATGCCCAAAGGCTTCTTGACAGGTATTAATTGCCAGGAGTGCATCGGTAAATACTGATGGGTATGTTTATCCCATCCAGTTGCCGACGCCAAAAATACTGACGGGTACTACCCGTTAGCATTCGCCGATTTCTTTGTAGTGAATAAAATTGATCTCATTATTTTCAGGATCAATTATACTATATTCGGTAGACATCATGTTTGGTTCCTATGAACAATAAGAAAACTACATCAATAATAAAAGTCTATACCAAAAATTGATCACATCGGAGCGTCCTGGCAAGAACAAATAAGCATTGTCATATATATCCACCTAATACTTTATCTTACCATTAAAATAAGAATGCATGAGTAGAGTTCGGACAATAATAGTAAAACATATATGAATTATTTGCAACTCCGACAGAATATCATGATTAAGTACGGTCGACGTTGTCCGGAATTATTCGCAACTCCTCTTAGTAGAACATCATTACAATGCTTGACGGACAGGTCCGGACATTTTGCGATAGATTCTAGTTTTGACGAAAATATGCTTAGAAAAATGATAAGAACTGTAGTGTTAACTTGTAAATAGATTCCATGTATGACTTTTTTCTTGTCTGTTATGATTTGCAACAATATTAATGATGGGCTAGGGTTTCATGGATTATTATTTATTTATTTATTTATTTTTGAAAAGAATGTTGTATGTAGATGTAAAGAAGAATATAAAGTTCAAAAACAAAATGAATATATACTTACAAAATTATGAGTATATTTTGAAATGAAAGAGGTATACTCAACAATTAGGTTAATATAGTCTTTTCCTTTCATGATATTTTTATAAAAGGCAGCACTATTGTCAGGCTGGACTAACGGATCATCCGTTGGGTAAAAATCTCATATAAATACACCATAGTACAAAAGTCAATATGTTATAGTGAAAAATCAATACATCATAGTACAAAAACCAATTTATCATAGCACGAATCAGAGATTTATGAAAAATCAATACTTTAGAGTACAAATACCGATATATCATAGTATAAAAACCAATACATTACAGTACCAGATCAAATGATCTAAAGGGTCATCACCTGTCAATTTGGTCTAACACAAGTGTTTGCCTTTTATTAAATAATGAGGGGTAAATTTCATTTTTAGTACCCAAACTATGATGAAATTTCAGAATCAGTACCTCACGTTTAAAAAGTATCAATATCAGTACCCTAAGTTATATTTTTGTCTCAATTTTAATACACCGCGTTGACTTTCTGTTAAAAACTAACGGGGACCACATATTGGAGGGAAAATTGGATCAATTTGGCGCTATAAATTTGCTTCTGTACCTTAGCAACAATGTATTTTTTTCATTCCATTTTCAGAGTTCTCACCACCTTCAAATATTGAAATACTCTAATATGAGAAAAAATAATGCCACAAATAATACACACGCCGAGCATCAATCGCCAGCTATGCGATTCGGTCAAAGACATCCCAAACACCACGCAGTACGACAAAAACATGCCAACCGAACCCGTAAACTGAGGAAATATATTTAATAATTCCCTTATCTCCAGTGGGGCCGTTTAAGATATATAGACGGGGACGAGCGTGACTGCAAGCCCAACTTCGAACCCATCCAAGAGCCTACCCAAAAGGAGCACGTACACGTTCGGGGCCCATAACATCACTAAACCACTGACGAAATACAAAACGAACGAGATTATTAGCATCGGACGCCGTCCGAGCGAATCAGATACCAGGGCAGAGAATGTGGTGATGATCGTTGCTCCGATTAGGGACGTAGCGACGCTAAGCCCTTCGATAGTGGGATGGCTTTGCAAATCGAATTCTCTTTTAATGTTAAGCATAGATCCTGAAATTGATTTTTTTTTTCAAAATTATTGAAGTTCTTTCTGATTTTTCATTTTGTGAATGACAAATATAAACCTTCACACAAAATGAGGTATCAAAAAAAAAAAAGAAAATCGGTTCACACAAATCGGCCCAGGCCTAGGCTAAAATTTTAAAATTGCCATAAATGCAAAACAGAGATGTAATAAGCATTTTTTCTATCCAATCATGCATAAATAATAATCGATGAATGAGAGTTTAAATGTACATAAATATTGATAATAAAAGAATATACCTTGATATCATCAAAAGGGGCCTAAAGAGTTAAAAAAGAAATTAGACTGCTATTAGGGTACAAAAGCAAATTTTTGGCGCCAAATTGATCCAATTTTCCCTCCAATATGTGGTCTCCGTTAGTTTTAACGGAAAGTCAACTTGGGTATTAAAATTGAGACAAAAATATAACTTAGGATACTGATATTTGTACTTTTCAAATTCAAACGTGTGGTACTGATCCTTAAATTTCAGCATAGTTTGTGTACTAAAAATAGAATTTACCCAATAATGAGGGTAGGTATACACGATAATTTGAGATTCTGTATTGCATCTCAAAAGACAATAGAGATGAATCCATTTATTGATCATATTAATTGTAAAATAAAGATTTAATGTATTTTATGTCATATTTTGTGAAATTCAAATTATTTAAAAAAAATATTATGAATATCCTTTTTATTAAACAAAGGGGTCTCGTTCAGAAAGTTCTGACTGAGGGCCCCGACTCATCTAAGACGGCGTTGTATCGATGGAGACTCTCGAGGGATTGGCCCAACTCTCGGATTCAATGCGGCAAGCATTGGCGCTGCTCGTCGATGAAGACGCAGACACCTCATCGTCTTCTTCATCGAAAAGTTCATCCACTTTCTTCAACGTCGTTGCTCTTGGAAACACTGTGAGTATAGATAGCTCAATCTAGATTCTAGAACCTTCTTTTGAAATTGGTTGTTGAATTCGTTTCTGGTCATTTTACGTTTTGGTTGTGCTGGATTTCTGGGCGTTTGCTATGGGGTTTGTACTTTAAAATACCTCTGTGTAAGCAAGCATCATTTGTAGGTGATATATACGTATCGTCCTCTTGTTGCGAATGAAATATACGTATCGTCCGCTTTAATATTCTTTTTATATTCAATATAAACTTTATTTCATATAATAATGTTGAAAATTGGATTAATTCTAATTTAATGGTACAGCATAAATTCGTGTTAACGAATTATATAAGATTAATCTACATGTCGTGTAGATAATTATAGCTTTTTGAATTTCTCAAATCCATTTATTGGTGAGTGAGAAATGGTATTTGGAAGTTGAATGGGTGCTTTTATGCTTTAACGTTTATCCCACATTGAATAATATCCAATGTGGAAGGAAGTTTAAAAGTATTTAACTTTTAATAAGTGGACATCAAGTGGGCCAGCAGGTATTGTGGGCTTTGTGTAAACGAAGCTCACGTGGGCTCTTGGACTTGGGTTCGCCAGTCCGCCTTCGGCGGAGCCGAGCGGATCTGAGCCCGAGCCCGGTCCCGGACCTCAGTCCTGGGTTTTGGGCTCTGGGCCTGGGCCTGGGACTTTGCATCTGCACGCTGAACCTGTCCAGGTTCATGCTGTCAGTGTCAGACGTTTTTGAATGTCTTAATGACATTAATTTCAGGCTGTTACCTTCCCTATTTGATCCCCTATAAAAGGGTGAGGCTCCTGCATTCCCATTTCACTTTTGAATACGCAAGAAATCACCTGAGATAAACAGAGAACTCCTAGAATACTGCATTATCATATTTCGATTTCTGCACTCTAGTTTTACGTAGCTCAGTCCAGATTTTTCCAGTTCGCCGGAGCCCTGATACTTACGGTGCTGTAATATCAGGGACGAAGTTGTGTTATCTTTGGGAATGATTTGCCAAAACCGAAGGGCACTACCGGGGCAAATTCATTTTGCGGAAAGAGATCTTCTCAACTCGACTTATTATTTTTCTTTGTTTTATTTTCCAGTTTTAGTGATTTCATTTACAGCCCTGCTTGCTTTATTGTAATTATTCCAACAATCGCAAAACGAATTTGTATTCTAATTTTTTATTTTCTGTAATTTGTAATCACTACTGGGAAGATGTCAACCTCTAGCACTCCGACTACCTCGACTATTTCGGCCATCACCTCCACTACCTCGGCGACAACCACTGCCCCTGCAGTTACGATCACTTCAATAATTGACGTGTCTTCGCCAATCATGAACACTACTCAACCTGAGTTAGTTATCAACCCAGGAACCCTTAACTTCTTACTCGAGACGCTGACAAAGCGCATGGCCCAGTCGAACTCATCCACAGCTTCGGCTATTGGAATGATCCCTTTTGGGATAGGGACTTCGGTCTTAAATATGTCAGCTCCGGCTGTGACCCATCCCATTGGGATGACGGAAACTTCGGTTCCAAGTTTGTTTGCAACTGCTCCCCAAACAGATTCAACTGTTTTGAATACCCATTCAACGGGTTCGATGGGGACTTTTGTACCAACGATGAATGCGCCGGTGCACTCCTTACGGATTATGCCCGCGGCGGCAGAGAAGCCTCCGAAATTCAATGGAGAAGTCTTCAAGAGGTGGCAACAAAAGATGTTTTTCTACATCACGATGCTCTGCTTCGCTAACTTCGTGAAGGAAGACGAACCACCTATTCCAGACAAGGATGAGACTAGTTTTCATGTTCACGCTGCCTACAATAATTAGCACGATGGGGACTATCTGTGTAAAGGTTTCTGTTAAGTAGCCTAGAAGATAACCTGAGTAATGTGTACTCGGATGTAAAGACCTCCAAGAAAATATGGGAGGCACTTGAGAAAAAATACAGTTCCGACGAGGCTGAAACTAGGAGATTTGTAGTCACGAACTTCATGGATTACAAGATGGTTGACTCTCGCCCGGTTATGGAACAAGTTCAAAAGTTCCAAATGCTGGTGAATGATGTCCACGCTGAGGGGATGATTCTTCTAGATGCTTTCACGGCTGCTGCCATGATTGATAAACTTCCACCGAGTTGGAAAGACTTCAAGATATACCTCAAGCATAAACGAAAGGCGATGTCACTTGAAGACGTTATCCGGAAGGTACGAATTGAGTCCGAAGTTCAAGCTCAGTACAAGAATTCGAAAAGTTCAGATGAACCTCGGGTGAACCTACTTGAACGAGGTGACAACTCGAAGAAGAGGCCGCGTCCTGGCAACTCAAAGCCTAAAGCTCCCTCTTCTAAGAAGTTCGAAGGCAATTGTTACAATTGCGGTTATCCTAAACACATGTCTAAGAACTGTCGCAAGCCTAAGCAGAAGAAGGCCAAACCGAGTGCCCAACTAGCCGAGAGGGAGCCGACTAGTGATGACCTCGTTGCGGTTATCACTGAAAAAGCTAACATGATCGAGAATCGTGGTCAATGGTTCATCGACACTGCTGCAACCGCCCATGTATGTGCTGATCGGAGCTTGTTCTCCAAATACCTTCCTTGTGAGGGAAGGAAGTTGAACATGGGAAATCAAGCTTCTTTGGAAGTTGCTGGTACTGGTACGGTTGCCCTCAAAATGACTTCCGGCAAGGAGATCACTCTGAATGAGGTGCTGCACGTTCCGGACATCCGGAAGAACTTAGTCTCTGGTTCAATACTAGTTAGTCGTGGCTTTAGACTTGTATTTGAGTCTAATAAGTTTGTATTGTCTAAGTTTGGGACACCACCAGGTAAGGGTTACCTTACAGAGGGTTTGTTCAAACTAAGTGTAATGGCTATACGCCCAAAATAAGTCATTAATAAAATTGCTTTTGATTCCTCTTACTTGACTGAGTGCTCTAGCTTATGGCATTGTAGATTAGGCCAKYTRAATCTAAATYCAATAAAACGTTTATCAAATCTCAATTTACTTAAGGTAAATGAATTTGTTAATAAAAGTAAGTGTGAAATTTGTGTAGAAGTAAAAATGACTAAGTTGCCGTTCAAATNMGTAGAAAGGAGCACGACACCTTTAGAATTAATTCACACGGATGTATGTGATTTAAGGTTTGTGCAAACTAGAGGTGGTAAAAAGTATTTTATTACTTTTATTGACGATTGCACAAGATACTGTTACCTTTATCTTTTGAGAGGTAAAGATGAGGTTATTGAAGCTTTCAAGAACTTCAAAAATGAAGTCGAAAATCAACTTAACTGCAAAATCAAATCTATCCGGAGTGATAAAGGAGGGGAATACGTTGCTCCGTTTGAGGAGTTGTGCAATGAAAGTGGCATAATTCATCAAACTACAGCTCTGTACTCACCTCAATCGAACGGAGTTGCAGAACGCAAGAATCGTACTTTGAAAGAAATGATGAATGCGTTGTTGATTAGTTTTGGGTTACCTCAGAACATGTGGGGGGAAGCTGTTTTAACAGCTAACTATATCCTCAATAAGATTCCACTTAAAGGAAGGAACGAAACTCCCTATGATTTGTGGAAAGGAAGGAAACCTTCTTACAAATACCTCAAAGTGTGGGGGTGTTTAGCGAAGGTAGAAGTGCCTCTACCGAAACAAGTAATAACCGGACCCAAAATGGTTGATTGTATTTTTATTGGTTATGTACTGAATAGTAGCGCCTATCGATTTATAATCCATAGGTCGGATGTTCCGGACATGAATGTCGGAACGACCATTGAGTCAAGGAATGCAATATTCTTTGAAGACATCTATCCTTGAAAGGATAAAGGTGCACCCAGTTCAAACACTGGTAATGCTGAAGGAACTATAAGTCACGAACTTGTGGGGGTTGAACCTAAGTCTCGCAAATGACCCGGTTTAGAACTTGAAGCTCTAACTCTTAGACGGAGCACCCGAGCTAAAGTTGCAAAGGAATACGGTCCTGACTATGTGGTTTTTCTCTTGAATGAAGAACCAAATTCACTGAAAGAAGCTTTCTCACGGACTGATAGTTCATTTTGGAAGGAAGCTGTACAGAGCGAGATCGATTCAATCACGCAGAACCATACGTGGATTCTAACTGATTTACCTGAAGGTTGTAAACCTTTAGGAAGTAAATGGATTCTAAAATGAAAGTTCAGAGCCGATGGATCAATCGATAAGTATAAAGCTCGTTTGGTCGTGAAA
>BMAC01000725.1:312328-335461 GCA_014905375.1 Phtheirospermum japonicum | reverse complement strand
AATCATGGGCAGCAACCTACAAGTGATTAACGAGACGAAACTCATGCTAAAAAGAAATTTTGACATGAAGGATCTGGGAGTTGCTGACACTATTCTTGGCATAAGAATCATTAGAACTCTAGATGGAATTGTATTGTCACAATCTCATTACATTGAGAAAGTGATCAAGAAATTCAATGCACACGATAGTCTTCCAGCAAAGACACCTATGGAACTCGACGTTCACTTAAGTAAGAACAGAGGTGACCCTGTTGCTCAGAAGGGCTATGTTAGGATCATTGGATGTTTGATGTACATCTCTAATTGTACAAGACCTGATCTAGCTTGCTCGGTAAACAAACTGAGTCGATATACAAGCAATCCGAGTAGAGAACACTGGAAAGCGCTTGTGAGAGTTTTGAGATACTTAAAGTATACTCTGAACTTTGGGGTACACTTTGGTAGACACCCCAGGGTACTTGAAGGATACTGTGATGCAAACTGGATATCCGACATAAAGGACTCACTGTCAACAAGTGGATATGTGTTTGTAATAGGGGAAGGAGCTGTTTCTTGGAGATCCACTAAATAAACATGTATAGCCGGATCCACCATGGAATCTGAGTTCATCACTTTGGACAACGCTGGTGAAGAAGCAGAGTGGCTTCGTAACTTTTTAGAAGATATTCCATGTTGGGAGAAACCCGTGCCGCCAGTTATACTTCACTGCGACAGTCAAGATGTTATTGGAAGGGCAAGAAGTGGTTTGTATAACGGCAAGTCTCGACATATTCATCAGAGACATAACACTGTAAGACATCTGCTATCGAGTGGGATTATCTCAGTTGACTACGTAAGGTCAATAGATAATCTAGCAGATCCATTCACTAAGAACATAGCTCGAGATCAGATGTACAAGTTGCTTGAAGGAATGGGAGTGAAATCCACATCTTAAAGATGATTGTAGTGGAAACCCAACCATGATGAGTGGAGATTCCACAAACTTGGTTCAATGGGAAAACTAAACTGCAAAAGTCTGGGTAAGTAAAACTCTACGACCCTATTCCTTAACGCAAAAGTAGAGTTTATAATCGGTCACGTGGTGAGGTTAAATCTCTGATTTTTAATGATTCTTGTGCAGGTCTTTGACTTGAGTATGACAGAATGCTGATTTGAAGAATCACCTATGTAAGCGAGAAGTGAGGGCCGCTTCTACTGAAGCTTATGAATCCAAAGAAGTTGTCCATGGCCAGAAACGGACACAAACGTGAGAATGGAACAATTTTGAGACCTTAGTGGGTTGGTACTATTGTCTAGTATACACAAAGGGGAATAATTCAAAAATTATGTTCACTAATCCGCCGGTATGCTCGGTAGTATTAACTAAGGAGGGTTTAAGGCCACAAGCCATCTATCCCTATTCTCTATTGTCTCTTAAGGACTGAGCTATGTATTTGCATTCATGCATTTTCGTTTTGGAGTTTCTCACTCATGTGGGGGATTGTTGAAAATTGGATTAATTCTAATTTAATGGTACAGCGTAAATTCGTGTTAACAAATTATATAAGATTAAAATATACATGTCGTGTAGATAATTATAGATTTTTGAATTTCTCAAATCCATTTATTGGTGAGTGATAAATGGTGTTTAGAAGTTGAATGGGTGCTTTTATGCTTTAACGTTTATCCCACATTGAATAATATTCAATGTGGAAGGGAGTTTCAAAGTGTTTAACTTTCAATAAGTGGACATCAAGTGGGCCAGCGGGTATTGTGGGTTTTGTGTAAACGAAGCTCACGCGGGCTCTTGGACTTGGGTTCGCCAGTCCGCCTTCGGCGAAGCCGATGGCGGATCCGAGCCCGAGCCCGAGCCCGAACCTCGGTCCTCGACTCTGAGCTCTGGGTCTTGGGTCTTGGGTCTTGGGCAATTGGTTCGAATTGGCTGGTCCGATTGAGGTGGTCCGTGTGGGGTTCGGGTTCTAGTTCAACCCTGGCTTACTTTTTAGTCACGTGCGGTTTGACCCCTGGTCTTTCTCAAACGCCTGAGAATTCAAACAACTCCTTCGCCAAAGGCGGATCCGAGCCCGGTCCCGGTCCCGGACCTCGGTCCTCGGCTCTGGGCTCTGGGTCTTGGGTCTTGGGCAATTGGTCCGAATTGGCTGGTCCGATTGAGGTGGTTCGGGTTCTAATTCAACCCTGGCTTACTTTTTAGCCACGTGCGGTTTGACCCCTGGTCTTTCTCAAACGCCTGAGAATTCAAACAACTCCTGACCGTTCAGACGTTACCATAACGTACGAATTCAAATGCAATGCATCTGCACACAGAACCTGTCCAGGTTCATGCTGTCAGGTGCCAGACGTTTTTGAATGTCTTAATGACATTAATTTCAAGCTGTTACCTTCCCTGTTTGATCCCCTATAAAAGGGTGAGGCTTCTGCATTTTCCAGTTCGCCGGAGCCCTGATACTTACGGTTTTTGACTCGACTTATTATTTTTCTTTGTTTTATTTTCCAGTTTTAGTGATTTCATTTACAGCCCTGCTCGATTTATTCTAATTATTCCAACAAGTAATTGTTTCTTCAGGGTGCAGGTAAGTCATCAGTACTGAATAGTCTAATCGGGCATCCAGCATTGGTACGTATGCTATTTTATAATTTTTTTTTATTATAATTTTTTAGTGTAAATGAGTTTTTTGAAAAGCTGTCGTTCAATTTTGCAGCCAACTGGTGAAGGTGGTGCAACACGTGTTCCTATATGTGTTGATTTAACAAGGGATAGTTATCTGAGTAGCAGCTCAATTATCTTGCAGATTGATAGTAAATCCCAAGCTGTTTCTGCAAGTGAGGCCTCTGACTGAACATTAATCTTAAAGCAGATAATATGAATCATAATAGTGTTTTTTTTTTTTAATTCCCTGTTTCGTAATTGGAAAAATTCTGGTTATTCTTAATTGTTATGTTCTGCCATAGATGATCTTCGTCATTCATTACAAGACAGGTTGAGTAAAACGTCTGTCAGGGCCGTGATGAAATATATTTGAAGCTTCGTACCAGTACAAGTTTGTCTGTTTTAGGATTTGATTTTACTTATTTTAAGTAGTTAAAAACTAGCTTCTGAGATCCTAGTTATCTAGAAACCTGTGAGGGAAGAAAAATTTGGTCATGAAGTTGGAAATGATATAAAATTGTTTACCTAATCAAGTTGGAAATGATATAATATTTTATCTTCATGTTGTTGCAGCTCCCCCGTTGAAATTAATTGATTTGCCTGGGGTAGATAATGGTAATGTTGATGATTCATTGGTGAGCACCTTTTTTTAACAAGCTTTGGTTTCAATTGGATTTTATTCACGCTAAACTGATATTTACAATGTATGATTTTTATTTTTGAGGGACTTTATATTCATTTCAGAGTCTGTACGCTGAACGTAGTGATGCAATATTGCTGGTCGTAATACCTGCTGCCCAGGCTCCAGAAGTTGCATCGGCGAAAGCTCTTCGAAAAAATACGATTAGCAGCGGTTCAAAACAGCTATTGGTGGCGGTTTTGAACCGCTGCTAATTGAGGCGACACTTAAAGTCAGATTCACACGGGTTGCGGTTCAAACCGCTACTTAAAACAGGAGCGGGTGGCGGTTCCTAGATAAGAACCGCCAACAAAAGTCTGATCCGGTGTCGCTTCTTGTATAGTAACCGCTACCAAAGGTCTAATCAAGGTGGCGGTTCTCTTTATAACCGCCACCAATAGTCCAAACTTTTGCTAGCGCTTTACGTTAAACCGCGACTTAAAAAGTCGACTTCCGGTAGCGTTTCATGCTGAACCGTGACTTAAAGTGTAGATTTTTGGCAGCGGTTCTTTTTTGAACCGCCACTTACAGTATAATTTGGCAGCGGTTCTTTTTTGAACCGCCACTTACAGTATAATTTTTTTTTCCCCTGCTTCAGCACCCAAAAAATTCCCCAAATTTATTATAAATCCCACAAACCAGATTATTCATAGCAAATATACAACTAAACAACCAAAATATTCATAAAAAATACAAATTCAAAAACAAATAACAAATATCATAAATATCAAATACAAATCATTCAAGTAAACAACAATATATCATTTCAACCATAACAATTCAATCTTATCAGTATACTCAACAAATGCTTACAATTAAGAATCTAGAATAACGTCAATAAAATATCTTGCAAACACATTACGAATATCATCGAACTCCAACGGTGAGTAAGGGTCTTGATTCGATCTCCAATCCTAATATTACAAATATTGAAACAAAATATTAGATTTATTAATACTAACATGAACTTCTCACTATATAAAAATTAAAAATAATAACACATAAATCAACTTACCATTCCAATATCTTGACTATTGGGAAAATTGTTGATAATGTCGTACATGTACCTCATCACATAGTAACCACACTCGGTAGAACCCGGTTGCTTGCGACACTTGAAAAAAATATAAATAATAAATATTAGTTATATTAATACATGAAATATTTAAAATTAATTTTAAAGAAATATAAATGTATTACCTTCACTCTATAAAATGTTATGCCTTTACCATTCCCCTTTATTGATGATGCAATTCTAAAAGCCCTACATTTCAAAGTATGGAAAAATGAATATGCACGAGACAAAGAAATAATACATATCACGAGTCTTTTCAACAAATACGCGTAAAAAGAATTAAATAACAAAAAAAACTCATCCACTAAAAAAAGAATTAATTAAACTTACAAAGTCAATTGTTTCAATATTTCGGTGTCCTGTGTGAAAGCTGGATCAAACACGTAACCTTTTCGTACCTCTGGGCATATAACAATAAATATCCGATGATGCCTGTATTTAACAACATAAAAAAATTTAAATACGGTACATATTATTAAATGACAAACATATCTAACGAAGCAATCGTACGAGTTGTTGTACGGCAGAAAAATTAATTTTTTATTGAAAGTTTCCCGCAAAACTCGTGTCAAATATTCTCTTGTAGCTTGTTTGTCACATTTCCAATGTGCTTCAAAACAAATTTTCGGACACAAGAATCCAATATCATTAACTCCAATTTCTTTCGTTTTACTTGATATATACCTATAAACAAGAAAAAAAAAATAACTTGCACTCACTATAATATTTTCTTAATTGGATAAGATAAGTTATATAATGTTATGAATCAAATATAGCACATGTGCTAGATTACTTACAACAAAAAACCTTGTATAATGGAAATGTTGAGCGAATCACCATTGCAAAACTGAACCAAATCTGCTCGAGTAATAATAGTAGCAAAGCCATCGTTCATGTAATTGAACAATTCTTTTGGAAGAGGAATGGAGAACTCACAACAATTTGGTTGAAATAACTCCAAAATCTCATGTAACTCCAACACATGTTACGGCAAACTGAATAAGGGCACAAGATTCTATCATCTCCTTGTTGTTTTTGATACGCAATGGCTTTTGCAATGAATTCATTCACTCCTGCCAAATATGTGGTAGTGTTTCGGAGCCCGTACATCCAACTTCGATCCATCACTAAACAAGATTTATTGAATTTTGAGGATTAAACAGGTGGACAAGTAAAAAAAGGGAGAAATAATAAGTGGAACTAGGAAGTGGGCGTTGCTTGTACATAGTAGAATCTGAGGGAGGGAAAAATAATAATTATTATTTTTCAAATTTATTTTAAATTTTTTTAATATCTTATTTAATTAATAATTAATTTAATAATAATTAATTAATCTCCTAATATTTTTAAATATTTATCTTGTATTTTTGATTTTTTAATTTATTATAAAAGTAGTTCATATCTCACAAATATTATTTTCTAATAATAATTCTTTTTCAAATTAATCTCACAAACATTGTTTTCTAAGGCACAGTTGGGGAAACCATGAATACCCAAAAAAGAAAATATATATATATATATATAATAGTAAAAAGAAAATAAAAATATAGTAGTAAAAAGAAAAGATTGGGGAATTGAGACTAAGACCTCTAGGTTGCTAACAGTGTGGAGTAACCACTGGGCTACACAGCCCAAGTTGTTAAGGAGAGGATGGAAATTAGTTAAGTAGATTTTGACTGCGTGAAATGTGATTTTACTGAATTACCCCTAGTTGTCGTGAAATTAAGGTTGAGAGCAATGCTCTCCATGTCTGAAACTGAGAAAATTAAATCTCATTCGGTCGAACGTAGGGGTCTGAGAGTTTCAAAACAAGGTGGATTTCACTTCAAAATCAAATTAACATCTGAAAACGGCGTTTTTAGGAGAATTGGGTGGGGCAAACCGCCTTCGTCCGAGACGCATGGAATCAAAAAAAAACGTCCAAAACGGACGTCTGTGCGCAAAGTTACGGCCGTTTGAAGTTTTGCGAAAAAACAGTTTAATTTTTCTGTCGTGCGCCGCTTGGCGGAGACTCAATATCTTCTCATGAATTTCATCAACCGCCATTAAAAATGGGTTTTCTATTAGCTTTATTTCTGACTATATTCCAAGCATAAGAAGAGGTAAAGTTTCCATGTGATGTGGGACCCCAATTCATATAATCATTCTTCCCTTTAGAAATGGGAATCCGACTATGCTTGGGTGTCCACACAGAACCCACCACTTTTCTTGCCTAGGCAGATCCTAAATGCCATTTCTCTAAAAGTAATTAATACTAACATTTCTCTAAAAGTAATTAATACTAACATTTCTCTAAAAGTAATTAATACTACATTTATCAAAGTCAGCATCATGCAAGGTATTAACCAAATATCATGTCAAGAAATTATATTACCATCACCAAGAGACCGAAAAGTGTTGTTTTGCATAGAATAACTTTGCACATCCTTTTCCAAATAAGGCTATGATAAGGGAGGGGTTGAGAAGTTAAAGTAGGAGAACAACCCACATATGTTTTAAGTATATATCCAGCCCACTAAGAGTTTAAAACCAAAACGACATCGTCTTGGATTAAAAAAAAAAAAAAAAAAATTGGACTGCCTGGCGCCTAGGCGCCGACTTGGGCGCCGAGGGCGCCTAGGCGGCCCTGAATTCCTCCGACGATTTTTCTGCCCAATTCCTAGTCCGATTTTTAGAACAATGATACTAATAACATTTCACAATCAATTTCTTAATTCTTGAATGAAAAGTGGTAGTGTGTTAAGAAAGTCGGTAATTTTTCAAAGTCAAAGTGATTGTGCAGTGGTTGATATTGGTGAGTATGACAGGTGACACAAGATTGGCTCCATGCCCTCTGTGTAAATTTTATTTGTGAGGTCTATGGTTCATATTGGCTAATTGTAGATATGATCGACTTGTATAGGATGTTGTCATGCTGGAAGGGTTAGAAAAAAGTATAGAAACTAGATTTTGTCCAGAATAATAAAAAAGTAAACCAAATCATCAGAAACTTTTATGAAAGGTGAAGCTGATATTTGAATATTTCAGACAGTGTAGAAACATATGATATACAAATTACATTCGGAACCCACAGAGAGTCGACCTTGGTCACAAAGTTATACTAAGAAAAACTGTTTTCCCGACCGAACTTCCAGTTTTGTGGTGCGACATTGTAGGATGCTAGTGTTGTCGAGGGTGCTACCCCTCGACGGAGGTTCAGTATCCCGACGGGCAAATGTAGTCGACTAACTTGTCGACATACTCCTCAGTAAATGGCACTTACAATTGGCACCATTTTGTTGTTGACAGACCCGATGGGCATTGCGCCGACGGGTGAGACCGCCGGACTGCCGGTAGCCCATCGGCATCTACTCTTTTTCTGTAGTGACAATGCATAGGTTGAGAATATGATATCTTTTAAAAAAAATTTTTAGATTTAAAACTCTATAATTATTACAAATATTTTTCAAAATTATCATTTGATAAATTACGTATAACACGTGGTGTGAAACTAGTAATTTATAACTAAAATCGCTATTAGAAATATTAAGTTYAAACTGTATCACCTTGGTGGGATTCTGMTTTTAGATTTAAAAAACAACTAATGCAGAATAGAAACTGCCCCAAATAAGAACACCTTGGACTTAGTTCTACTTTCTTCAACTAACCGTAAAATACCTCACAAATGGTAGCTACAATGCCTTGCAAACAGCAGGCAACGTTCTAAAGTTTGAACATGTAAATCACAAAATACTTAATTACCAAAATTCACCCGATGCCCCCAAAGAGAGGCCTCTCGACAAAGGCATTATCGAAACGACGGACGAAACAGAGTTGACATTCGTAAATTCTCTCACTAAAAAAAGCCTAAAAGTCACCGAAAACGACCACCTCTACAGAATCGAATGCGACGTCGTGATCGTTGGCTCCGGCTGCGGCGGAGGAGTTGCAGTAGCCGTTTTATCGAATGCGGGCCTAGAAGTCATCGTCCTTATCAAATGATTGTGCAAGACTTTTGGCCCTTATCATTGGCATTTGATACAATATTCAAATGGGATTCTAAAGTTGAACAGACCGTTAACGGTGCCTAAATAACACTACCATTTGTTTTTCGACTGCTTAGCTCGCCTAACCCCGTTTCTCGATCGCCTAGGCCCATCTTTCAATAGCTAAATCGATTTTAACAACGATATTGTGCGTGTGCGTGATTTTACAACATAAAAATATAATAGATTCTTAATAACACAAAACACTAATGAAGAATTAGTGAGGGTTTGAAAATAACATGAATGGGGTCTTTTATTAACTAGCACAAACTAAACCAAAAAAGTGAGAATCGATGTGATATCTGCAGATAGGACGGTGGTGTGCGGGTGGGAAAGACAGCAACAAATCAGTGTAGCGATGGTTTTAGGTTCAATTTCCCGACTTCAATTTCCCAGCTTCCGGTAAGAAATTTCCCAGATTCAGTTTCCCAACTTCAGGCTCCAATAAAGTTTCGATTTCTTAGCTTTAATTACCCAGCTTTAGCCTTCACAAATTCAGTTTCCCGGGTTTCAATTTCCCAACTTCAAGCTTCAATTTAATTTCCCGGCTAAGTATTGAAGGGTTTTGTTTCTCATATTGGAGGTCGGAGTATAAGTCGCGGTTAAACAATTCAACCGACACCAGGATGAGAATTATTGGTAGCGTTTCGGCCAAAACCGCGACCCGGGTTTTTTAAGAACCGGTACCAATAAAGCATCCATTATAAGTAGCGGTTATAGGAAGAAACGCTACCCGAAACTTTTAGTATTGGTAGCGGTTCTTTAATAACCGCTACCCGTGTTTTTTTATTAGACTCGCCCCGAGAAGCAACCGCCACTTTTACTATTATTAGTGACGGTTGTTATCAAATAACCGTCACCCGAGTGATTTTTTTTATTTTTTTAACATAAGAGGCGATTTATATGTAAGAACCGCCACTTTTGTAATTTTTGTGGCGGTTCAATATTCAAACGCTACTTATAAGGCGACACTAATTTGATTTTTTCCACTAGTCTATATTTATTTATCTCTGATTAATTAATTTAAGAAGATGGTATGTATGTCAAAATCTGATTTACTTTTATTTACTTCTTAACTAGGTACAAGAACAGTTGGAGTGATTAGCAAGGTAGATCAAGCATCGTCAGAACCAAAAACTCTTGCTGCTGTGAAGGCTCTTTTGTTAAATAAAGGACCTAGAAATACAGCTGGCATCCCATGGGTTGCTTTGACTGGTCAATCAGTCTCTATTTTGTCTGCTCAATCAGAATGCGAGAGTTTGAAATCTATACTGACTAGAGCCCCTAAAAGCAAGCTTGGGAGGTTAGCATTGGTGGAGACCATTGGTCAACAGATCCGAAATCACATGAAAATAAGGCTGCCAAATCTCCTTACAGGGTATGTTGTCTATTCAAGTTTATGGATACATTGATTCTCTCTGTGCATTACAATCTAAGGTCATTTCCAGAGCCGGCAATTTCGGTCCGACCCAAAAGAATCGGGCTTTTTGACCCAGCCCGGATGACATGGCATTTTTCTTATAGTTCATGCCCTGGCCCGTTTGGGCCATGGAAAATGACGGCCCGAAAAAATCAGGCCCGCCCTGGCCCAGTTTTTGTGTTGGCCCGCCCTGCCCATTTTGCGATTTCCATGATATTAGTTTCTAATCAGCTCCTCTGGTTGCAATTTCCAAAATGGTTACGAGCCCGAAGAGCTCGATTTTCTTTCGCAAGTGTTGGCCAGGGCCGGTCCTGGGCCATTTTAGGCCCTGGGCCCTAAACGATGAATAATGCCCTATGTATGTTTATTTTTTCACTAATTATATGATAGTATAAATAATTTGAAGGTACAAAAGCTAGAAATAATTATATGATATAAAAATAATACCCAAAATGCATTCATTTTTTTATGTGAAGCATTCGTTTATTTAATAAGGAACTTATCCATTGATTCTTTTAAAGATTGAGTTACATGTTCATTACTTTTTCTCCGTTTTGATATCCCGACGTGAATTATCTCTGCAATTCCCAGAAAGTGTCCCTATACAAGAAAAAAAAAATATTGGTATCACAATAAATAAAAAATAAAGAATCACTAGAAAAATAATACTAATCCATCGACTGCTTCTAAAGGTGACCTACTGTCCACAATGTCCATTGTCCTTAATAATAATAATAATAATAATAATAATAATAATAATAATAATAATAATAATAATAATAATAATAATAATAATAATAATAATAATAAAATTGATACAATTAGTTTAAACAAATATTTATGCTTTTCATTTTTCTATATGAAAAAATCATTCAAAAGCAAATTACAAAATCAAAAAGCCATGGAAGCTTGGAATTGAAAATCAAAGAGATTTCTCAACTCAGATTCTAAATTAATCGCTCACAATTAAAATCTCAAATCCCCAATTTAATTTGATTAATACGCTAACAAGTCAAACTAGTTATCCACAAATGCAGTATTAAATCATACCAGAACAGACACTCAACACTCGCAAAAATCAACTTTTTGAAGTAGATAATATCAACGACACTGCTAAACAGTTTCTTCAAAATGAAGTTGGATTCTAAAATTCAGATACAGGCACTCAGTAAATAGTTTGAAATAGAAAAACTAATTAGAAGAATTAGAATATATTTTAATTTAATGAAATAAGAAAGGACTTTTATAAATAATCAATAAATTAAGCATTCAATAATCCGAAATTTACCTCATTGGAATTAAATTTACGTCATTGGAATTTGGAAGTTGAAAATGAGGATTCGCTGTCACCGTGTCATCTCCTGCGGTGTGCTGCCTTGACCTTCATCAAATCAAGAGGTATGTGCTTTTTTTCAACATAAATATATATATAATAATAATAGGTTGGGGTGGGCTGGTGCCCCTTTACACTTTTGGGCCCTAGGCTTGAACCCAGGTTGCCCTGCGCCAGGGCCGGGCCTGCTTATTTAGATAAGCGCCACCAATAAGTTCGACCGTTTTGGTGTCGGTTTTTATTTGAAACGCCACACAAATTTAACTATCAGAGGCGCTTGAAAATTACAACCGCACTTTTAGCATACTAATTCTTATTCCCCAGTACCCAAATTAGCTTTTATCATCCCCGGAATGCAAATCTTCGTCAAAACCTCAACCGAAAAACAATCACTCTGTAAATACCTAAATTCCCTAATTTCCGACCCCTATTTCCTCAACCTCCACTTTTCCGCCGCCCACCGCCGCCACCACCTCGTCTACTACGAATCCACCGATTACACAAAACCCTCGTTCTCCTTCCACGCCGAGCAGACCTTGGCCCTCTGTAAAACCCTCGACAACCCGCACCCGAACATCAATGGCTTCATAAGGCTCATCGGCTCTTCCAGAGGTATTTTGTGTTTGTTCGATACCAGTTACTTCAATTATGTCGGCACCGTGACTCTATGGAACCCTTTTATTCGTAAATCAAAAATTGTTCCTAGTTCACCCGAATTAAGGATAAATCTCTCACATATGGTTGTAGGGTTTGGGTTTAAATCAGAGTATTAATGATTTTAGGGTTGTTAAAATCTTATACGATTGTGGTTACAAGCCCGAAGAGCTCGATTTTCTTTCGCAAGTGTTAGCCAGGGCCGGTCCTGGGCTATTTTAGGCTCTGGGCCTAAACGATGAATAATGCCCTATGTATGTTTTTTTTTTCCCACTAATTATATGATAGTATAAATAATTTGAAGGTACAAAAGTTAGAAATAACTATATGATATAAAAATAATACCCAAAATGCATTCATTTTTTCATGTGAAGCATTCGTTTATTTAATAAGGAACTTATCCATTGATTCTTTTAAAAGATTGAGTTACATGTTCATTACTTTTTCCCCGTTTTGATATCCCGACGTGAATTATCTCTGCAATTCCCAGAAAGTGTCCCTATACAAGAAAAAAAATATATTGGTATCACAATAAACAAAAAATAAAGAATCACTAGAAAAATAATAATAATCCATCGACTGCTTCTAAAGGTGCCCTACTGTCCACGATGTCCATTGTCCTTAATAATAATAATAATAATAATAATAATAATAATAATAATAATAATAATAAAATTGATACAATTAGTTTTAACAAATATTTATGCTTTTCATTTTTCTATATGAAAAAGTCATCCAAAAGCAAATTACAAAATCAAAAAGGCATGGAAGCTTGGAATTGAAAATCAAAGAGATTCCCCAACTCAGATCCTAAATTAATCGCTCGCAATTAAAATCTCAAATCCCCAATTTAATGTGATTAATACGCTAACAAGTCAAACTAGTTATCCACAAATGCAGTATTAAATCATACCAGAACAGACACTCAACACTCGCAAAAATAAACTTCCTAAAGTAGATAATCTCACTCAACACTCGTAAAAATCAACTTTGTGAAGTAGATAATCTCAACGACACTGCTAAACAGTTTCTTCAAAATGAAGTTGGATTCTAAAATTCAGATACAAGCATTCAGTAAATAGTTTGAAATAAAAAAACTAATTAGAAGAATTAGAATATGTTTTAATTTAATGAAATAAGAAAGGACTTTTATAAATAATTAATAAATGAAGCATTCAATAATCCGAAATTTACGTCATTGGAATTAAATTTACCTCATTGGAATTTGGAATTTGAAAATGAGGAGTCGCTGTCACCGTGTCATCTCCTGCGGTGTACTGCCTTGACCTTCATCAAATCAAGAGGTATGTGTTTTTTCCAACATAAATATATATATATATAATAATAATGGGTTGGGGTGGGCTGGTGCCCCTTTACACTTTTGGGCCCTGGGCTTGAGCCCAGGTTGCCCTGCGCCAGGGCCGGTCCTGGGTGGTGGCGGCAAAGTGGAGGTTGAGAAAATAGGGGTCGGAAATTAGGGAGTTTAGGTATTTACAGAGTGATTTTTTTTCGATTGAAGTTTTGACGAAGATTTGCATTCCGGGGATGATAAAAGCTAATTTGGGTACTGGGGAATAAGAATTAGTATGCTAAAAGTGCGTTGTAATTTTCAAGCGCCTCTGATAGTTAAATTTGTGTGGCGTTTCAAATAAAAACCGACACCAAAACGGTCGAACTTATTGGTGGCGCTTATCTAAATAAGCAGGCCCGGCCCTGGCGCAGGGCAACCTGGGTTCAAGCCTAGGGCCCAAAAGTGTAAAGGGGCACCAGCCCACCCCAACCTATTATTATTATTATATATATATTTATGTTGAAAAAAGCACATACCTCTTGATTTGATGAAGGTCAAGACAGCACACCGCAGGAGATGACACGGTGACAGCGACTCCTCATTTTTAACTTCTAAATTCCAATGAGGTAAATTTAATCTTAATGAGGTAAATTTCGGATTATTGAATGCTTAATTTATTGATTATTTATAAAAGTCCTTTCTTATTTCATTAAATTAAAATATATTCTGATTCTTCTAATTAGTTTTTCTATTTCAAACTATTTACTGAGTGTCTGTATCTGAATTTTAGAATCCAACTTCATTTTGAAGAAACTGTTTAGCAGTGTCATTGATATTATCTACTTCAGAAAGTTGATTTTTGCGAGTGTTGAGTGAGATTATCTACTTTAGGAAGTTGATTTTTGCTAGTGTTGAGTGTCTGTTCTGGTATGATTTAATACTGCATTTGTAGATAACTAGTTTGACTTGTTAGCGTATTAATCAGATTAAATTGGGGATTTGAGATTTTAATTGCGAGCGATTAATTTAGGATCTGAGCTTGAGAAATCTCTTTGATTTTCAATTCCAAGCTTCCATGCCTTTTTGATTTTGTAATTTGCTTTTGGATGATTTTTTCATATAGAAAAATGAAAAGCATAAATATTTATTAAAACTAATTGTATCAATTTTATTATTATTATTATTATTATTATTATTATTATTATTATTATTATTATTATTATTATTATTATTAAGGACAATGGACATCGTAAACAGTAGGGCACCTTTAGAAGTAGTGGATGGATTAGTATTATTTTTCTAGTGATTCTTTATTTTTTATTTATTGTGATACCAATATTTTTTTTTTCTTGTATAGGGACACTTTCTGGGAATTGCAGAGATAATTCACGTCGGCATATCAAAACGGAAAAAAAGTAATGAACATGTAACTCAATCTTTAAAAGAATCAATGGATAAGTTCCTTATTAAATAAACGAATGCTTCACATGAAAAAATGAATGTATTTTGGGTATTATTTTTATATCATATAATTATTTCTAGCTTTTGTACCTTCAAATTATTTATACTATCATATAATTAGTGAAAAAAAAAACATACATAAAGCATTATTCATTGTTTAGGGCCCAGGGCCTAAAATGGCCCAGGACCGGCCCTGGTTAAATGCCTGTAAGTCCATTCTTTCTTCTTCAGTATGCTGCAGCATTTTAACACCTTTACTACTGCAGGCTTCAAGGCAAGTCCCAAATAGTGCAGGATGACCTTTTCAGGCTCGGTGAACGGATGGTTCATAGTTCTGAGGGTACACGAGCTTTAGCTTTGGAACTTTGCCGTGAATTTGAGGACAAGTTCACCCAGCATATCTCAACAGGAGAGGTGATGCTCCAAACTGAGGGATAGGACAATATGCAAATTATGTATTATGTTATATTATATTACTGGCATTATGTTGAGAGCTGGATTAAATTACCTGTCCAGGGCTCTAGCTGGAAAGTGGTTGCTTGTTTTGAAGCAATTTCCTCAACAGGATCAAGCAACTACCATTGGATAGGCAATTTGACTTTAATAACATTAAAAGAGTATGAGTTTGGATTAATTATGGCATTTGGAGTATGTAAACTTTGATACTTTTGTTGTTTGTATTGATGCTTCGAAATTGATACCAGATTGTGCTCGAAGCAGATGGTTATCAACCACATCTTATCTCTCCTGAGAAAGGGCTGATGTCTTTAATTAAAGGTGTTTTAGAGCTAGCAAAAGAACCTTCACTCCTTTGTGTTGATGAGGTAAACCAATGTTGGATCTTTTGACCATTTGTGTATGTTGTGCTTGCACTTGTTTCTAGGGTTGCAAACGAATCAATTTTTTTTATTCGATTCGATTTTAAAGGTTCGAACTCAGATTCAATATTTAGGTTCGAATTACTTATGTATATAAATATGAATAGTTACGTATTAGATTAGATTAATCTTCGATTCGAATACGAAATTTAGAAAATTACTGAATTATATATATATATATATATATATATATATATCATTATGTAAAGTATAATTTATATTAGTGTAGATTATTATTATTTTTTACTAATATGTAATCTTCTTAAATTATAATATAAATATACTTTTTTTGGTAAAATTAACATTTAGAAATCATTATACATTTTAGCATGTGTATTATAATTGTATATATTGTTTTCATGTTTGTGGGTACATTTTATTTTAGGTTATAATAAATACTTCAACTTATAAATATTTGAAAAAATAAATAAAACATAATTCAAGTTGGAATTCGTATACGAATATTCAAATACATTTTCGAAACGAATTTGAATCAATATTTAGATTCGGATATTAAATGAAATCAAATTCGTATGTTGATATCCGCTTCATTTGCAACCCTACTTGTTTCCTGTTAATCAATTTTTTTTTTCCTTTGTAGGTACATTGGGTGCTCGTTGATATTGTCTCGGCTGCTGCAAATGCCACACCAGGCCTTGGACGATATCCTCTTTTTAAGCGAGAGGTGGACAAAATGTTGCTTTCATTTCAGTCACTGAACACACTAATTATACCTTTTCATTTTGTCGGACTCATCGGAGAGTTTTTTCATGAAACTTATATGTAGGTTATAGCAATAGCCACAACTGCTTTGGAAGGATTCAGGAATAAATCTAAAAACTTAAGTAGTTGAACTTGCTGACATGGAACGTTCATATGTTGGACCAGAACACTTCAAACGTATGGTGCAGAGGCGGTAAGTTTATTTATATGTTTATATACAAACACACACATATGTATAGGTCAGTGTTTTTTGTTAACACTTTGCTATCTTTGATGATTTTTCCATGATGAATAGACAACGACGTGAAGAGGAGTTGAAAGGTCGATCTTCCAAAAAGGCTTCAGAGGCTGACCAATCCATATTAAATCGAGTAAACTTTTTTTTTTTTTTTTAAAGTTGTATTATCTTATTTATGATTGAAAGTTTTCTTCTTATTTAATGTATATCAGCAACCATATATTTGGATGGCATAACAATGTGATGTAAAATGGTTGATGCTATTTTCTCCTCTAACCATCTTTTTCCTCGTTTCAGGCAACTAGTCCACAAACTGGGGGGAGCATGAAATCGGTGAAGGATAGCAAATCTAGTCAGCAAGATAAAGATAAAGATGTTCAAGAAGGTTCTGGGCTGAAAGTTGCAGGACCAGAAGGGGAAATAACAGCAGGTTCTTGTAAAATAGGGCAATAGAAGCTGTATTTCTCTCTCTCACACACACTCTCTCTCTCTTTATATATATATATATATATATATATAAAACTTGGTTGAAAAGTGTTTACTAATGTGGTGCTGTATAGATGATATAAAGAAATTGCTTATCCTACCTGTATGTTTGTATATTCAGATATTGTGTGGAGTATTAAACATTCTTTTTGCAGGTTTTTTGTTGAAGAGAAGTGCCAAAACTAATGGTTGGAGAGTCGAATATGGGTCGTCTTAAATGAAAAAACAGGAAAAGTGAGCTCCTAACTTTCAACAACTACTAGATAAAAGACAGTCTTTTCAAACTTCCATGAAATGAAATATACTTGGTAGTTGGTTTCAGAACCTTACATCAGTGAATGTTGATAGTGATCAAGTTAACTTCTTATTTCCTTTAGTTCATTGAAGAGTTAAAAATAATGGCTGTGTCAAAACATGTTTTACGGGGAATCTTTTGAATTTGAAGACAAAATTAGTGAATTCTTATCTGCTATATATTGTTTTTTTTCCTTGCACCATTTAATGTATCTTTGCATTCTTGACGATCGTTTTTCTTGCTGAAATATCATGATCTCTGCAGCTTGGATACACGAAGAAGCAAGACGAGCGACAATTTCATGGTGTCATTACATTGGAGGTATATCTTATGGCTCTATGATACGCTTTTATTGAGCTTTTAGTCCTGAAATACACCTCTCTCTCTCTCTCTCTCTCTCTCTCTCTCTCCATATATATATATATATATATATATATATATATATATATATATATATATATATCATACAGTTAATCTTCTAAACACGTAGGAAGATGGCATTCCTTATATTTCCTCTTCAACAGTATTGGAGTATTGGACAGAAGAATGAGATGAAAATCAACCGATATTATTATTATTATTATTATTATTATTATTATTTTGCGATTGTCAGGATTGTAACCTGGAAGAAGTTTCAGAAGATGAAGAAGCTCTTACAAAGAGTCCTAAAGATCAAAAAGCAGACGACCCAGATGCGGGAAAAGCACCCATTTGTCTAGTATTTAAGATAACAAGTAGGGTTTCATATAAGACTGTCCTGAAAGGTACCGCAAATATTTTTGCTGCCAAAACTTATTTCAATTTTAATTTATAGAGAACAACAACAACAAAAAAGCTAAGTAGAAGTTCCTCCCTAAACCCTGCAGCCCATAGTGCTCTCGTTTTGAAGGCTGAGAGTGCAACTGACAAAATAGAATGGATGAGTAAATTAAGAAAAGCTATCAATTCTAAAGGAGGTCAAGTGAAGTGTTCTGATGGTTCTCTTGTAAGATCACAGCGTTTATGTTCTTTCGAGCTGCTTGATTTTATATAGTTTTTAAATGCTTGGATCGTAATATAAATAAGGGGTCAGTTGTTGCTCCCTGTCATCTAATTTACCATCGGCAAATGCTTTTTCTTGATTTGTGGTACTATATAATGTTTTCTGCATGCAAGTAAATTTGTGGAAATTTCATATAGGATACAATGACCAGAAGACATGTAGATCCAGAAGAACGAGTTCGACAGATGGCTCAGGACGTGCGTTGTTATGTTGAAGCTGTTCTTAACAGTCTTGCAGCAAGTGTCCCAAAGGTCTCAAATATATATGATAAACTAAAAGATGGATTCTTTTTTCTACTCTACTTGAAGAGGAACCAAACCACCTTTTTTTCATTTGTGTATGATGTCATTTGATTTCAGGCAGTTGTTTCTCACCAAGTTGAGAAGACGAAGGGTGAAATGTTTAACAGGCTATACAAGTCTATCAGGTTAGTCTCTCGTTTCTTGCATCCAATGGCGTGGGTGATGATGATGCTTTTAAGAGCTTGTATTTCTTTAGCCATGACACATTCTAATGGATGAAAGTTTAGAGAATACCCACTAGGCCCAACTTTGTGGGTAAATTATATCACATGTATTTTTATCTGCTACTTAATACTGATGTATATTTAAGTAGTTTAATTAATGTACCTATATATGCACACACATTTGTCTGCCACATAATATATACATATTCACCAAGTCCACCTTGCAATGCGGACTCTGGTCCATGATATAACGATTCGGTGCTTTGTAAACAAGATTTGTAACTCATGTAATTGGGAATGATAGTGGTCAAAGCATGAAAAAAATAGATGAGCTGCTCCAAGAAGACCCGAATGTCAAGCGGAGAAGAGAACTTTACCAGAAACAGTCCTCTATTCTTTCCAAGCTTACTACACAACTAACTATTTATGATGACGAAAATCGGTCAGCTGCTGCAAATGGTGTTGGAGCAGGTAATTAATTCGACTCCGACAAGTAATGTGTCGAACACTTGCTACTTGAGTCAATTCATCTTCCCAAATACTAAATCGGAGAGAATGAACGTTATGAAATTAAAAGATAAATTGACTAAAGATTTAATGAAACTTTTCACACTGTGGTTTGACATAATAATGAAGCTTTCTTTGGTTCTCCATGTTTAGAACTAACTTTTTTTTTGTCTTTTTATATTGAGTAGAAAAAAGTCTGGCCACTGCTGCCGGTCCACAATCATCCGGTGACGATTGGAGACGTGCATTTGATTGATTCGGGCTGTTTTTAAAAGACCTTTGAGTGTTACTTTATTTGGCGTCGATTGCAAATAAATAAAAGACCCAAGATTTATTGTGTTGACCATTGTGTTTGTTTTACTTTACTGTTTTTGAGTTCGTTTTTGTCTGATCATTCGGGACTTTCACCAGGAATTTTATGGTGCCTCATTAGGGTGACAAAAAATGATGTGGCATCACTTGATTGATTAGCTCGGTGGTCCCAACATGGGACCCATCGAGCTGTCCAATTAGGTGGTGCCACACTGTTCACCCAAATTACCCACTTCGGCTTTTTTGGCAAGTTATCAGAAGCTCTCAATACTCCAACATCTTGCAACATTGCAATTTGCAAGAAAAAAAAAATATAACCCGTGTGGAATTATTTTAAAAGCACTAGGTTTACAGAAACTTATTTACAGGTTTCGCCAGTATCCATCTCAATCATTGATGAATAGTTTTCACTAGAACCTCATAAAATGAATGACCATTAATATAAAGATTATTATCATACTAAAGGAATTCCATTCAGCAAAAGAAATAAACCTAGACATTTAATTTTGTTGAGAACTTAATGGCCTTTATTTTTTTTTAGAGAGAGAGAGGTAGTTTTTGTAACTAAATCATGTTTATAAAATTACTTAATGTCCACCATCATTCTCTAGTAGTTTCTTAGTGAGTAAGCATAAAACCTTATTCAAACCAAAAAGGTTATAGTGAACAAGGCTGCATTATGAGATTATTTTGACAGGTCAAATCAAATTCTCACTAGCTACATCTTCAAGAGAAACCCTTTTTAGTGTTTTCTTACTTCAACAACAAAAAGCAGATCACAATTTCAAATTCTTACACCAATCTTAAGATCCTACATTCAGGATTCATCTGCTTTTGCTTTTCTTTTTTTAAAGAACTTATTGGCCCCCCACTAATATTCAAAAGCTTCTTTTATTTCCTCTTTTGCTTTCCCCTTAATCCACTTGCCAACTTTATTTAAGCAACAACAATCATATTCATTTCCTTCTCATTCCTTCATTTTCTTGAAATCATTTTTTTTTTTACCAAATAAATAAATAAAATGCACCCTCTTCCACCACCACCACCATACACCCCTTCTTCACACAAGCAAACAAAACCATCTCCGTATCAGATCATATTATCCAAACCAAATTCGACACCTGAAAATGTTCAAATCAACAGCAGCAAGCTCAGATCAAGAGATAGGCCGATTCTCAGACAACCTCGGAAAACAAATCCAATCATATGGTTCGGAGCCATCATATGTTTGCTATTTAGCATCCTTTTAATTTTCTTCGGTATCGCGACTATAATCATCTTCGTGGGCATTAAGCCCAAAAACCCAGTTTTCGACACGTCAGCAGCAAGCCTTAGTGTCATCTACTTTGACTCTCCGGAGTTTTTAAACAGCGACTTAACGTTTCTCGCGAATTTCTCGAACCCGAATAAAAAATTGGAAGTTAGATTCGAGTACGTGTATATCGAGCTCTACTTTTCGGAGAACCTAATAGCTACTCAAGTTCTTCAACCGTTTAGTCAAAGGCCAGGTGAAGTAAAACTGGTTACGGTTCATTTGCTGTCGAGCTTAGTCTATTTGCCGCCAAAAGTCGCGCTCGGGCTTCAAAAGCAGGAGTCGAGGAATAGAGTTATATACAACGTGAAAGGGAGTTTTAGAGTGAGGGCTAATATGGGTTTGGTTCATTATTCTTACTGGTTGCATGGGAAATGCCAGATAGAGATGACAAGTCCACCTAATGGTGTTATGATAACGCGTAGCTGCAGAACGAAGAGATAAAGAGGCTTGATTTTTTATTTTATTTTTTCAGTTCGTTGTTTTAATATGCAAAACAAGAATTGACCTAAATGTAATTTTATAGGTGCACATATATAGTATTTGTTACGAGCAATTAATTTTCTTTTGGAGTGCACAGATAGCTTTAAGGCTTATAGTTACGGACATGATTGGGAAATATTTTATTGCTTTTGGTGATATTGAATGATTGTTTCTTGAGTCCTAGGATCGGATTTAATGGTAATTTATTAGCTTTACCAGGTAGAAATTTGTTATCTTTCAATTATACGTGATGTTATATGACAGTTATATATGATGATATATGATAGTTATACGTGATATGTGATAAAGATTTAGACTTTAGGTTTGCTTTTTTATTTTAGGGTTTATTTTTGCATTTTGAAGGTTTAATCTTCTATTTTAAGGTTTAGTTTTTTATTTTTTTAAATTTAATTTTCCATTATAGCACTACAAAAAAATCTGGCAATCCTGACGGCCAAATCCGTCAGAATTCCGTCAGTATATCAAATACTGACGGCCTCCTGACGGATTATGGCCGCCAGTATATTTGCGGTCAGGATTGTAGAATCCTGACGGAAATTGTAACCCGCCAAGAATGCCGGCGGTTTCGTTGACGGCTTGTGCCGCCAGGAAATGCCCGCCAGTATTCCTGTCGGGTGTTACACCGTCAGCATTACTGGCGGGTACCTCTGCCAGTATTTACTGGCGGGTAACCCGCCAGTATTTACTGACGGATTTGGCCGCCAGGATTTACTGGCAGGATTAATAAACAAATGAAATAATTAATTTTAATTAAATTAATATTAATAATAAACAAATTTTAGATAAAATTTAATTAATTAATAATCAAATAAAAAATAATAGACAAATAAAATTTTAGAGATAATTCAAAATAAATAATCCACTAATAAAAAAATAAAAACAAATCATTTCAATAACAAAAAATCGTTTAATCAGTCGAATGTATAAAAATATAACTATCCATCTAAATCTCCACCATCTGGACTACGGGGAGGCCGACGACCCATGGCCCGAGCAACAGCTTCTTCAATCTGCTGTTGGAGCCTCAACTGGGAACGCTCCTGCTCCTCACGGATCCGCTGAATCTCCAGCGCCTGCTCGTCGCGGATCCGCTGAAGCTGCTCAAGCTGCTCCTGCTGGGACTGCCACCTGAGTCTGGAGCCTATGAACATCGGCGGTGGAGGTGGAAGAAGTGCTGCAGCCCTTCTGAGTCTTCCCAAAGCATCCAAGGCCATAGCGTCGACCCTTCCTATTCCCGACGACCTGTAGGTAGACCTCGTTCGAGTCTACCTGAGGGCTGCTATCATCAGACGACGCAGCACGCCTCTCCTCCAAAGCCCTCTCATAATCCTCCTGATATCAAAATTTTCAACTATTATTACCAAACAACTTTTATCAGATTCTATAATAACTTTTATCAGATTTTATAATAAATCGGTTATATATATAACATATAAAACTTACAGCTATCCTCTGGGAATTTGGGATCCTCGTAATTTGAATCCTAATTATGTATTTATTACTAAATTGGATCCTAATTATGTAATTATATACAAAAATTTTTTTAACCCTAATTAATTGATTATGGATCACTCTTTCCAGAATTGATGTTGAGGATTTTGCAATGGTGCCATGTTAATAGCCAATTTTCTTAGACTTGTTTGCACCTAAATGCTCTTGTAATTATTTGTTGTTTTTTGTTTTTGTTTTTTGATTTTTATATGTTGTGTACCTTTTATTAGGGTTGGGTTTTGATTCCCTCCTTTCTCTCTTTTGAAAAAAAAGACTTGATAGTATCATTTTGTA
>BMAC01000725.1:269790-298593 GCA_014905375.1 Phtheirospermum japonicum | reverse complement strand
TCTTTTTTTTTTGTTGTATTTGTTGTATTGCCCAGCACAGCTTTCCTATAGTGTCTCTTGGTTTTTATTTTCTTTCCTCTCTACTTTCCATTGTCCAAACATTAATTTTGTTGCCTTGCCCATTTGTCCAAGCAGAGAAATGAAACGAGAAGGAAAAACAAATTATTGCGGCCATCGTCGCTCTCTGTCCTCTCTGTTCAACTCCATTTCTGCATCTATCTTAGCTTCTGCATCTCTTTCCATCTCCACAAACATAACTCCAAATACAAAAGGCCTAATTCATACCATAATATTCATTCTCCTACAATCAAATTCAATCCCTAATTCATCTAATTCAATTCCAAATTAAATACCAAATGCGGATAGAATAATTAAGCCATTAGCACTTCAATGACAAAAATTATGTGTGTGAGGATTTTATTCAATTTCACCTCAATTGAAATTGTCAAGTTTCTTAAAGTAAGAAGGGACCAGAGGTGCATCAGGAGGCTGGAAACCATGGTGTCTGTAGAGGCACGCAACGAGCATGGGTGTGAATTCTTGGTGACATGGTAGCTGAGGCAATCGGCCATGGTTTTGGAATAAGGTGTGTGAAGTAATCTTTAGGTTGCTCATTTTTGTTCCCCTTCGTTTTTTCCTTTTTTTTAATTCCTTAGGCCCAATGAGTACGTGTATGTGTGGCCTTTGTTTGCAAAATGTTTGCAGGCCCAATTGTTAAGTAAGTATATTTCAGGCCCAATGAGTGTCTGTGTGTATATATTTATGTGTGTGTTTTTTTGTGTATGCTTAATGGGAATTGACTGATTGTACGTATGAGATCTCAGTGTTGTTTAGAATATGCATGGGTCTTCACAGTCTTCACCCAATCTGTCCTTCTAAACCCCAAAAAATCAGGAATCACTGTATAACAAGATTAGAGTGGTTCAAAATAGGCATGGTTCTCTTCACCTAACCTTTCTACTCATTCGTGTTTATTTGTGGATGAACTGAAAAGGCTATTTTTAACTAAGAAAAAGGAAAACAGCAAGCAAGTCTAACGTATTTCTTGCTATAGATTTTCTTTGGTGAGTGTTTTACATGTCCTTAGAGTTTTTTTTTTACATGTGGTTTTAATGTTAGTAGATTTTATATTTTCTTTTGATCTATACTTTGCGTGGTTTTACTTGTTTTATCCCAATATCAGTTAATTTAAATGGAATCTATTAAGAGTTCATGTTTTGTTTTTTTTTTAGATTTAATTAGTTTTAATGTTTGAATTTAGTAATATTTTCATTCCTCATGTTTGTTTTTTTAGTTTTCCTTTTTATTTTTTCCGTTTTGCCATTGATTTTCACATTTGAGAAATGAAATACAAAAAAAAAAAGGGTTTTTTTAATTTTTAAAACAAGTTCTAAATGAATAAAATAGCATGTGTCAAACGTAGGAAAAAATAAAACATAAAAAGGAAAAAGTGAATTTTGTATTTAGGCAACAAGTTTAAAATCAAATAAAAGAAATGAACTTGTTGTTTAATTCATATCTTATTGTGTTTTCCTTTTTTGTCAATCAAGTATGAATTGAGCTTTACATCTTCTACAAAAAAAGCAAATAAAAAAATAAAACCATGTTCAAACTTAATTTAACAAGTAAAAAAAAAATAAAAACAAAGAGGCAGTCAGCAACCACAAAACCTCACTTCTTTCATATATAATAAGAGGTAGAGAAGATAAGTTTTTTTTTTAGACTGTATAAGAATAAAAAATAAATTTTTGATAACTTATTCCACTTCAGAAAAAGTTGCTAATCGTAACATTTCTTATAAGCTCCTACTTTATTGGGAAAAATCCTTTCTTATCCTTTTATATTTTAAAAATATTTTATTTATAAACTAAAATATTACTTTATATTTTACGAAAATATTTTTATTAGTCATAAGTAAAATATATTTATTAGGATAATAATAATAATTATTATTATTTTTCATGTGTTTGTCTTATTTATTGAAAAAAATATTTTGGGAAGTCTTTATTAATTATTATAATTTTATTTCTTTAATTTTGTTATTTTTTATGTGTAATATTTTATATTTTTCAATCATGTCTATATTGGTAAATTAACCTCCAATCAGCTACTTTAATCAACTAATTTACGAAGGAATAATTTAAATTCAGCTACCAGCCGTCAGTTATCAGCTATTAGCTACCAGCTATTAGTCATTAGTTATCAGCTATTTAAATCAATTCAAACAATTAGACTCTCATCATTAAAGAGTTATTGTTTGACATAAGATTTAAAATCCTTTACTTTTTACTATAAATATCAAATCATATTTGAAAAGTGAATGACAATATGTTATTGTATTGTTTGGTATCAAAAAATATCTTAAAAGTGAATGATGTTGTATTAATATTTTATTTAATAATACATGTTAATAAAATATTATATAATAAGAATTAAGTGTATAAAAAATTATTAATTGAATATTTAATTTTTAAAATTCAAAACGAAACGAGTATCTCAAAATACGAATTAGTTATTCTCAAACTTAGAGTGTGGTTGACATCGTGTACATAGAACAAACGATCCTGAGTCTAGATTATTCTAGCCTTCCATGCCTTTTCCTTGGTTTGGGAGGGTGTCAATCTTTAGCACTTCCAATGTTTTTTTTTTTAATAAATATTCTGTCTAACCAACATTAGGAGATATTGAATTGTATATGAAAGTCAAAATTAGTTGTAACAACTTAAGTTTGTACTTAGTTACAAAACTGTATTAGAGGCTGTTAAGGGAAATTAGTTAAGGGCAAAAATGTAAAGCTGCCCTTTTGTATAAATGTACAGGAAAGTAATGGAAAAATAGTTTTTGGGTTCATTTCTATTATCTAATATGGTATCAGTAGTCAAAGTTTATTTTTACTTTCCCTAAGATTCGTCTCAACCCTAAAATTCGTCTCAAGCTTTCATCAATGGCGTCTTTCCCAGCTATACCTACGTTCAATCCTGTCAGTCTAAAGATCAATCGTCAAAATTATTCCTATTGGTGAGCTCAAATTCTATCTAATGTCACAGCGCACGGTTTTAAAGGAATTTTTCTTGGTTCTTCTCCGATTCCGGCCAGATTTTTTTCTGGATTTTCGGCTTCTGCAGTTGGAGAGTCAAATATTGAATATGTACTATGGAATCGCCATGATCAGTTCCTTGTTAGCTGGATCCTTTTGTCAATCTCTGAATCGATGCGCGTACATGTTTCCCGCTGCTCTCATGCTTCTCAGATCTGGTCTGTTCTCAAAACTCTCTTTCAAGGTCAATCTAAACCTCGTATCATGAATCTATGATTTCAATTACAAATTACTAAGAAAGGAGATTTGTCGATTGACGAATATTTTCTCAAAATGCATACTATTGTAGATCAATTCATTGCCGCTGGTCAAGATATTTCTGATGATGATCTTGTGTTGCACATATTAAGCGGGTTATGTTTTGAGTTTGAGGCGGTAATTATGAATTTAACCAATCGAATTGGTAGTGTTACTCTGTCAGAAGCTCATTTTGCACTTCAATCTCATGAGATGCATCTCCAACAAATTACAAGTACTCAATTTGCTGGTACTGTACCAAAAATGTCAGCTCCGTCTGCTAGTTTTTCAATGCAGTCCTCTGGTAACTATGCTGGTCAAAATCGCTTTGGTTCTGGTAATTTTCAGTCTCGAGGTGGTAACAATTCTAGAGGACGTGGCCGTGGTAGGTTTGGTAATCGTAATCGTCTTGCTTGTCAAATCTGTGGCAAAACTAATCATATAGCCTCAAAATTCTTCAAGCGGTTTGACACGAATTTTCAAGGAATTAATCTTAGTTCGGAACAGGCTCATTATGCTGCTATACCAAGTGTTCAATCAAATCTTTGCTATGGTACTAATCCTTCAGATCATTTATCCTCTACTGGTTATGGAGATAGTGGTTTTGTGCAGTCACAGATTCCCCCCTCCTCTCATTCTGAGCAATCTATTATGGGTAATCCATTCTCCAATAAGGCCTTCTCAGCAACAATGGCAAATAGAGGTGCTTATTCTGCAGGTGCTCATAACTCCACAGAGTCAACTCCCTGGTTCTTGGATAGTGGAGCAAACTCTCATGTTACATCTGATTTCAGCAACCTTAGCCTTCACTCTCCATACACTGGTCAGGATCAGCTCACTGCAGGTAATGGTTCAAAACTCAAAATATCACATACTGGCTCATCCTTTGTAACTCATCCTCATAATTCAAAACTATTCATCATGAGCAACATTCTTTATGTTCAATCAATAATATAAGATCTGCTCAGCATATCTCAATTTACTTTTGATAGCAATGTGTCTACAGAACTTGACTCCAGTACTTGTTATGTTAAGGACAAAACTACTCAAGCCATCCTTCTAAAAGGCACACTTAAAGGAGGTCTCTATCATTTAGACCTCACAAAGCTTCCATTATCATTCTCAAAACACAACTCTCATCAGTCCCTTCTTGCTGCTGTCTCATCCAATGCTCAGCTGTGGCATGCCAGATTAGGCCATGCTTGCCCATCTATAGTTTCAAGAGTATGTAATAAACTGTAAAAACCTGTCTTTGTGTCTCAGTTTCCTTTTTGTGATGCTTGTAAACAAGGAAAACTTCATAATATCTCATTTCCCTCTGTTGTCTCAAATGTAAAAGCACCTTTTGAACTAATTTTTTCTGATGTTTGGGGTCCATTTGATGTAAAAGCACCTTTTGAACTACATTCATTTTATTGATGCTTTTACCAGATTTACTTGGATTTACCCAATGCATTCCAAAAGTGAAGCTCTGTCAATGTTTAAACATTGTAATATCTTTGTTGAAAGACAATTTAACTGCAAAATAAAATGCTTTCAATCTGATTTTGGTGGTGATTATAGACCTATTTCCTCTGTCCTCACCTCACAGGGTGTTCAAGTTAGACATCCTTGTCCTCACACATATCATCAAAATGGTCTTCCTGAAAGAAAACACCAACACATAGTTGATATGGGACTAACTCTTCTAGCAAGTGCCTCTTTACCTTACAATTTTTGGTGGGATTCTTTTATCACAGCTGTTTACATCATAAACAGATTACCTTCTCCCATTTTGTCAAATATATCTCCTTTTCAAAAACTCTATAATTCCACTCCTGATTATAATTTCCTAAAGATTTTTGGCTGCTCTTGCTTTCCCTATCTCAGGTCATACAATAACACAAAAATGCAGTTTAGATCTTCAAAATGTATTTTTCTAAGGTATAGCCCATCTCATAAAGGCTATAGATGTCTCCATCCTAGTGGTAGAATTTATATTTCCAAGGCAGTTAGTTTTAATGAACTTGAGTTTCCCTACCCTTTTCTTTTTCCCTCAACTACTTCAGGCTCTACTTCATCCAATATCTCAACTCCTACTCCTATTCCAGACCCCATTTATCCTAACACATAGTCAAGTCTACAAACTCCCTCTTCATCATCTTTCCCTTCATCCTCTCACACTTCAACTCCTTCATATCTGCCTATTTTCTCTCAGTTACAAAATACTACCAATTCTTCAAATTTACCCTCCTCACAAACATAAAACACTCATACACCCTCCACAAACTCCTTCCAGCATTCTTTACCACCTGGCCCCTCTCACTCTATGGTTACCAGGTCCAAGCATGGTATCTTCAAACCCAAAGTTTACTCTGCTCACATTATTCCCTCTAAAATCATTGAACCATTATCTGTTAGTGAGGCTCTTTCTCATCAGCATTGGAAACAGGCTATGGATAATGAATTTAATGCATTACTTAAAAATCATACTTAGGAGCTGGTGCCATATGATTCAAGAATGCAACTGGTTGATCACAAATGGGTGTTTAGGGTTAAGTACAGAGCTTATGGTGAGGTGGATAGGTGCAAGGCCAGACTTATGGCAAAGGGTTTTCAACAACAAGCAGGAATTGACTATTTTGACACTTTTAGCCCTGTTGTAAAACCAGTCACTATCAGACTATTATTCAGTATTGCAGTCACTAGGGGTTGAGAAATACAGCAAGTGGATATTAATAATGCTTTTCTTCATGGAACTTTACAAGAATCAGTTTACATGACACAACCTTAGGGATATTTGAAATCTACCTTTCCAAATCATGTGTGCAAGCTGAAAAAGGGCATTTATGGTTTAAAACAGGATCCAAAATCCTGGAATGATACATTAAAGAAGTCTATCAGGCTTCAAGGTATCAGCTTCTGATCCCTCTCTTTTCTATAGAAAACAATCTGGAAAACTTTTGTTGGTTGTAGTATATGTTGATGATATTTTATTGGGAGGTGATGATTTTTCAGAGGTACAGCAGGTTATCCTCTTATTGAACAAGGGATTTTCATAGAAAATATGGGAAGGGTCAGTTATTTTTTAGGACTAGAAGCTCACTATGAACCTAATGGTCTCTTGCTCAATCAAACAAATTATATCCTTGATCTTCTTAACAAAACAAAAATAATTCAATCAAAGCCCTGTCCCAGTCCTTATAACAGCTCTCAAAAGATATTTTTAAATGACAGTGCCCCATTCTCTAATCATACATTGTTTAGGAGCATAGTTAGTGCAATGCAATATTTAACAATGACTCGGCCAGACATTTCCTACATAGTTAATAAGCTTAGTCAGTTTCTTCATGCTCCTACAATCAATCATTGGATAACTGTTAAAAGAGTGTTGCGTTATCTCAAAGGTAGCCCTAGTTTGGGTCTCCTTTTTTAGTCTACACCCACAGTCAAACTACAGTCATTTTCAGATGCGGATTGGGCTAGTTCAGTTGATGACAGACGCTCCACCAGTGGTTTTTATGTTTTTCTAGGCCCACACTTAATATCTTGGAGTTTAAAGAAGTAGAACGTCGTTGCACGAAGTAGCACAGAGTTAGAATATCGGGCCCTAGCTTCTGCGATAGCTGAAATTCTCTGGATCAAAGCTCTACTTCTGGAGCTAGGCTTTGTAGCTGATTCGCCACCTATTTTGTGGTGTGATAATATCGGGGCAGTCTCTTTAGCTTCTAATCCAGTGTTTCATGCATGAACCAAGCATATTGAAGTGGATGTTCATTTTATTCGGGAGAAGGTACATCAAAAATTGATTTATATTCGTCATATTGCCTCCAACGATCAACTTGCCGATGCTCTTACAAAACCGTTAGTTGTTGCTCGTTTTCAATCTCTACGTTCAAAATTCAGTCTTTGTAATCCCCATGGTTTGGTTTGAAATAGGGGTGTATTGAATTGTATATGAAAGTCAAAATTAGTTTTAACAACTTAAGTTTGTAATTAGTTACAAAATTGTATTAGAGGCTTTTAAGGGAAATCAGTTAAGGGCAAAAATGTAAAGCCTCCCTCTTATATAAAGGTACAGGAAAATAATGGAAAAATAGTTTTTGGGTTCATTTCTATTATCTAATAAGAGAGATATACAAATTGCAAGAAGATTCACAAAACTTGTTTGATCTACAAATGACAACATAGCTTAGTCGTAGCCAAAATAAGATTTTATATATTGGGAAATCAGTCACTTCGAAGGGAAAAAAAATTCGTGTTTATACTTAGATTTTATCTAGGCTTAACATGGGCAAAAAAGAAACAAGTAATTTGAATTTCTGAGATAATTCAAGCGTCTTAGATTCTTTTTCCTCAAGTGATATCCACCATGTGACACCACTACAAGAAATTAGAGAATATTGAAGGGCAGAATTGTGAACATATTTGTCAGTAATAACTTTAATGACGAGTTTGTTAATGGGTTCTACCTATTAATATTTATGACGTCGGTAAATGTATACTGACGGAATTATTCAATCTATTAGCATTTCTCGATGACCTGCTAACGGGTAACACCCGTCAGCAAGACCATGGTCGTCTTTTGGCACCCACCAGTATTTGCTGACGGGTTGGACGGATATCAGCATATGCTGACGGGTTCTGCCCGTCATCAATCTCGAAATATTTCCGACGGGTTATGCCTGGCAGCATTCTCAGAATATTGCTAATGGCCTTCTTGCTATCAGCATTTTATATTTCTTTTTTTATTATTTATTTTACATGTACATGTGTCACAAATTAAAAATTAAATACGAAACATAATTTGCAGGTCCCAAAATTTTTTAAATTAAATATGAAATATAATTAATTAACACATCCTATAATGTATACAGTTTAAATAAAATATCAAACATAAATATTTAGATAAAATGTTCCATTCCTAACATTACTACTTTGGAGAATAAAAGGGAAGCCGCTGATGTCGCGCTCTCATCGCTGCACCGACTTCCTCCATCACTACAGATGGAGAGTCGCCTGCATCTCGAGCCATTCACAACAAGCTCCTCGCGCATCGCCTGAGCTGCTCCTGATGTGCCCGCTGGTTTGCCTCGAACTGTGTCTCGAACTTACTCCAAAAAGTATGCAGCTACATCTAGAGCTGCGTGACACGGCTATTTGGAATAGAGGAGGTACCGCCTCTGAAAGTCTTTGAAGCCAGAAGACCTCCTAATCATCCTGTTCCAAATTGTCGACCCTTCTTCACTCCAACGGTCTCAAATAGACCTTGTCGTCATTAACGTTTGTAGGATCCTGTGATGAAGCACGTCTCTCCTCTAGACGTCTCTGATACTCCTACTGCAATATTTTGATTGAGGTACAATTTATCGTTATGAGGATTGAAAATGAAAGATATATATATTTATATTAATAACATTTAAATAAAATACTTATAAAAATCTATTGTGATACATGATTAGTGAAAGTGTCGTCGGGTCTCTGGTTCATAGTTAAGAAAAATTCGAATGCACTGGGTTCCCTACCCATATCCTCACGTTGTATACAATATTTAAATTATATTTTAATTTATCACTAATTATGAACTAATTAATTACTTATGAGCTAAATCTTCAAACACACTTAAATTTACTTACGAGATGATGTGCATGACCAATTAGCATCTCGAGACCCGCCTCTGTGTTTGGCTCGTTCCCTACCCAGGTTCATCGGGCTCGTTCATCATATTCCTGCTCGCCTACTCTGACTGCTTCTTATTCTCCGGCTTCACGAACTCCACCACCCATCTCCTCCATATGTCCTTGCCCACGCACGCGGGTACCCTCCCCTCCGTTCTTCACTTTGCCTTCTACTCGTGGAGACGGATGCGCCATGAGTGAGTCATAGAACTATAGAAGTTACATTGTATGACCTCCTCTAAATACAAACTCGAGTCCCGATAACAACGCCTCTGCAAAACAAAATAAAATAATTTGATTAATAAAAATTATTATATATAACAACTTTCAAAAATATTATTAGTTAATTACCAAAAAATCGGGTCACCATAATGCTCATACTTCCACCCATCGGGCTGTACACGAGCCTTGTGAATCAACCGAATAACTGTTGGTACCTTCGACAAGTGACTGCGTAACCTAGTAAAATATATGGTTTATTAGAGTAATATTAACACAAATTTTTTATTAGTAATAAAAATGAAATTAAAGTTACTTACCTCGGGGGGACGACATAGATCTCGATCATACTAGGATGTGGTGGCATGAGGCCTCTCGATGTACTAGCAGCCGACGGGGTGGCTTGAACAGTCAGCGGAGTCCCTGCTGATAAGTCCATCATATCATCATCTTTATCCTCTAAGTGATGATGAGACGAGGACGATGAACCAAAAGAAGCATGATTCAAATATTGGCCGAGAGAAGAACGTCCACGACCTCTACCTCTCATCTAAAAAACATTAAAATTTAAGCATAGTTGCTTAATTGAACTGGGGTAAATGAATTAATATAATTTCAAACTATATATGTATGTATCAGTTTTATAATTAATCTGAACTGATACTTTAAATATCTAGGTTATCATCAAACTCATTTTCATCCGTATCTTCATCATCATTGAGAAACTCATCTTTTGTCTCCTCCTTCACCTCATCGACAAGTTCATATAATTAAGTAATAATAAGTTTGATATGTAATTGGAAATATGCTTGCTCCAATTGTATTAGATTATGCATTTCTATCTACTCCTTTTGAGATGATTGATTAGGCAACGTAGGCTCGATAAAATCTATTATTGATCTCTATTTAATTTTGCAGGTTGCCAACCAATCTAGCTTATCTCGTCTCAAACTCGGATACAGACAGTAGTAAACTTGAACAACTTGGGAAGGAAGTACAAATGGCTCATAGCGATTGAATCTACGCTTATAATTGACATCAACAAGATTATACTGAGGATGAACCTTTGTGCCTGCGGGAGTTGGATCAAACCACTCATAATTGAACATGAGTGTGCTCTTCTAAGGCAACCCTATATAGTCGAGTCTAACAACTTTTACGAGATGACCATAGTAATCATACTCGTCATCAATATAGTTTGTTCCTTTTATACAGACACTAGTGCTCGAAATTGATCTATTTGATCTGTACACAACTGTGTGAAACCTGTATCCATTTATTTTGAAACTATGATATGTAGTCACACATCATGATGGACCTAATGCTAGACTCTTAATGTACTTGTCGGAGACATTGTTCAAGGGATCTTGTGCCTATAACGATGGAAAATAATAAACATATTATTTAATAAGATTTTGATTTATATTGAATATATATATCACAACTGTGTATACTTATTTTAGAAGAACACACATATCTCTCAAACAAATTGGCAAATTCACTTTCTAATTTTTTGTTCAGTCCACCATCTGTAATGTTTTGTTGAGATTATTTTACAACCTCCGTGAAGATACTGCATATGGATAAAGATTAAAGCTATCTTAGTTTATTATATAATTAATATTTTGTTAAAGAATTATAAATATTGGCATTTGGAACCTGATAAAATCTTGAACTTCTTCACAGTTCAGTAAAACGTAATTTCTTGCCGAATCAATTTCTTCTTTGTTCAAGAATCTTTTTCCTGATGTCGCGAGCTTTTCACCATATTTTGAAACATTGAAGGAACGTATTCATCTTCACTCACCAGTTTTTCCATCATCATTATGAGGTAAACTTTTCCTTTTCGTTAAGACATGATCTTCAAAATAGTACAAAGTAAAAATTGACACCTCTTCGATAAGATATGTGTTTACCATCGAGCCCTCAACGCTCGAATTGTCTTCACATTGTCCTTCAGTTTGCAAAGAAATCTATCAAATGGATACATCCACCTATATTGCACTGGATCTGCAAATCTCGCCTCGCATGCTAAGTGAACTGCGAAATGCTCTATGTAGTCAAAAAAACTAGGCGGAAAGATCTTTTTAAGTTGACACAAAATTAGAGGAATATCACTCTCTAAACGACTCATATCGTCATTTCCAACCACTCTGTAACCGAGGTTCTTGAAAAATAAAATCAGCTCTGTGAGGGCCTTTCATGCAGGATGGGGAAGAAGTTCTCGAAAGGCAATTGGTATCAACCTTTTCATGAACACATGATCATCGTGACTCTTTATCTCGATCAATCTCAATCCCTTCATATAAATGTAATGGTCGAGATTTGATGCATATCTATCTGGAAATTGAAGAGCTTTTACATACTCACACAAGGTAACTTTGATGTCTTATTCAATGTGTAACAAGTTTTAGGATACTTCCCTTTGATATTCATAACCATGTTGGACACATTATCAAACACATTTTTCTCGAGTTACTTCTTTTCCTCTAACCACTTTATTTTGCTATGTGTCCATTGACGACCGCTGCATCTAGATCGGTAACTTTCAAAATTCTCAAACTTTCTATCTCTACCAAAATCTTTGTTTCTGATCGTAGGCTCGGCGGTGGAGTCTCCACCTTTCTATTTTTTCGAAAATTTCTTTTTTCTTTTTGAGAAGGAAGACCTCAAAACTTCCAATAATTATCAAACCAAGATTAATTCCTGCTGCAACTAAGAGTAAATACATCCGGACATTACATGCAATATGGAAAAACCATTCTCCCATCCATGTTCCAACAAGACAATATTAAGTAGGAAGAGAAATTTCTAATTGTCCACATGAGGGCTCCCTACAGTAAAAATTTTGATTTTTAGAGATATCATATGAAGGTGAACCGACCGTCCACAACTGATTTAACTTGGAGATTGGAGGTTGTAGAAACACATCCAACTTATCCTTCGGACTTTTGGGGCCTGAACAAGAACACTCAGAAACATGTATTACTCTTTCGTACACATCCATAAAGGCAAGTTGTATGGTGTGTCTATCACTGGTCACGACGAATATTGTGCCCCAGAACTACCAAAAGGTTGAAAGCCATCTGTCCAATGGCTCAATCTTGTATTTCGGCTTTCAGAGGTGAAATTCGGATGAGTTTGATTGAAATATTTTCAGGCCTCTGAATCTGATGTGTGACGCATCACACTATCGTCAACAACGTATTTTGCATGCCACTTCATGTCCTTTGCAATTGATGCAGATGCGTATAGCTTTTGCAAATGAGGAGTTAATGAAAAATAATACATCTTTTTATACGTAATGCTTCTTTTCTATCATTTTGCATTTCCCTACTCTGTGGGTTTAAACCGAGGGTGTTTGCAAAACTTGGAATTGGTCAAATTAGAATCGATTCCAATAGATCATACAATTGCTAAGGCAATGATAGGGCCATTCCCCTCAATAACTTCTTTCTCTTGTAGATTTCATCTTACATATGATTATCTTTAGGCACAACTTCTTTGATTAAATCGAGTAATTGATCATAACACTTCTGCGACATGTGATTTTCTGTCTTCAGGTTCATGAGATGGTTAACTGTAGACAACTGAGAATGTTTCTAACATCCTAGATACAAGGGTTGATTTTCAGCAATCAACATATCGTAGAACTTCTGGGCCTCAGGATTTGGTGGTTATTCCATATTAGGGCTCAATACAAAGTTTGGATCGGCTGCATCGTGAACCATATTGATGTAAGCATTTTAGGATTCTTTATAAGCGTTTTAAGATGTTCCTCCAACGTGAACCTCAGGATCAACATGATGCATGGAATCGAGATTATTTTCAACATGGAATGTCTAGATGTAGTAATCTGGTACGAATCCATTTTTCACGAGATGAAATTTTATCTCGTTTATATCTTGGTAACTACAATTCTTGCATTTACTATGACTAAAAGGACATTTTAATTTTCCTTCATCCTTCATTTCTCCATGGGTGAGTGCAAATTGTATGAAATTCTCCACCCCTTCTATGAATGCATTGGACAGGTAATCATCCACCCTCCGTTTGTACATCCAACCACGGTCAGAACTCATCCTATAATATTCTAATTATAATTAGTAATAAAGATGATCGAATTATAGATAAGCGAGCACTATGAGGGTACCTATAGAAAAAGACTGAACTTTTCGTAAGGGACCTATCCAATCCAAGAGTGTGATGTTTAGTAATAAAATTGTCTTACTATGCATTTTTAGAACCTAAAAATCTTGCCAGAACCTCCCCTTAGTTCTCTAAGTACACATATTTTGCAATCCACAAAATACATACGTACTAAAATAATCACACTACAATCACATTCTCAAATGTCTAAATAAGTGAACAATTTAGAATTTAGTATCAAATTATTATACATATTGAAGGGAATTGCTCATTAAAAAGGATTAGGAGTCTAATATGTTGTTTGATATGTATGAGGTTTCTAAGACTTTTATTCCCTTTAGGAGTTTATTTTGTCTAGATATTATTTTGACTTTCTTGCCCAATATATTAGATATTAATTGTTTAGGAAAGTTTTTATACTTTTCTTATTTGGTATTTATCTTGTATATTATTAGAATTGGTTTAGGTTGTAATTATCTCTCTCATAGCTTAGAATTTCGTATGTTGCAAGTCATGATTATTATGAGTTTTAGATTTTATCTTCTCTCCTTATTTAAAGTGATTTACTTGTAATATATTATGTAAATATACTTCCCTTCTTTTGTAGGACTTTTTACAAGCAAGGATGTCTATATAAATATGAGGACTAGCTCTACAACTTTAAGACACTGAATACGGTGAGAAATATACGAAGAAAATATCAGAGTTGAGATCTGGAGCGATTTATTCGATCAACAACAAATCTATCCAGACGCAGATGTTACTGCTCGTGCCGAAGCATCTGCACTAACAACGAATTATTTTTTATCCATGCTTTTGCGTTTTATATTAAGATCAAATCCTGGAGATTTTGATTCTTAACTTTTGTAAGAGTAGTGCTAATTTAGAACAATCTTACTGAATAGGAGTTTTTTCGTAGTCTTTACTTATTTATGTTTTCATGTGTAATCGTTGATACATTTTTCTAGTGAATATATTTTCGCCTTGAGGCATGCCTACAAGGATTTTTTCCTTGTAGTTAAAAGTTTTAAAAACTTGTGTTTTGTTATTTTAATTCCGTTGCCATTTGTTTACACTCTTCACAAAACACACTTGGTTTGTTTGATTGTTCTAATAGTTTTTTTTATTTTTATTCATGAACAGCTTAGCGAATTAGGGCTTGGAATTTTCTCAATTGGCATCATGAGCGGGCACTTGACAACACTAAGTGTTGATCCTGAGTGCAAGCTTATAGATTCGCCTATTAGTTATAAGTGTCGAACACCTTTTATTGAATCTAATCTTGTCAAGTTTAATTCCACTATTATTGCTACAGGAGATGTGAAGGCTGAGTACCCCGATGATAAGGACATCGAGGTGATGGAGGCATATGAGGAGTTGTATCAAAGTTGGGTCAGGTTGGTTCAAAAGGCCAAATCTCTTACTAAGGAGAACGAATGATTGAGTTATGATAACGATGAGTTGAAAGCGTCTATCGTTCATTTGGAGGTGCTTCTCAAAACTAAAGATGAAGAACTTGGTAATGTAAAATCTAAGCTTGAAACTTCTCTTCAATCTTTGAAGAGTACTAATAAGACTAGTACTCAATTTAAAACTCCTATTTCTTTTAATCAAAAGAAGCTTGTGAAAAACCAAGTAAAAACTTGCCTAAAACCTCTAAAAATTGAGACGCCGCAAGTGTAAATATATCTGTCATCATTGCTTTATGCCTGGGCATATTAGACCTCATTGTCATAAACTTAAGCTGAAATTGCTAATAAAAGGTCTGTTGGTCCAGTGTGGGTCCCGGTGTTGGTCAGTCCCAGTAACACTGACACCAACACCTCTCGTAAATTCAAATCTGTTTGGGTTCGCAAATTTGATGTGAAGTGTAATTTTGTTTATACTTCTTTTAAGCATATGATTGCAGGGTCCTTGTATTTTGACAGCAGTTGCTCGCGTCATATGACGGGTGCTTGTGAGTATTTGACGGACTTCTAGGCATACAATGGAGGTAAAGTGATTTACGGACGTGGAGACCATGGGCAAATCATCGGTAAAGGGACGTTGAATATTGAAGGCATTCTGAAGCTTCACAATGTGCTTCTTGTTGATGGACTTATGAATAATTTGATTAACATAAGTCAACTTTGTGATAGTAATATGAATGTAGAATTTGATAAACAACCTTGCAAAGTTTTTGATGATTCAGATATTTGTTTTTTTACAGGTACAAGGATGGCGGACAATTATTATCTTGTGTGTAAGGATGGTGTTGCACTTATTAAACGTATGAGTATTGTTACTAAGAGTCGTGTTCTAAAACTCATTTCAAACTCCACACGACCTTTGCACAAAATTTCTCAAAACTCTACGTTATTGAAAACTCAAGAAAGCTCAAAAACTTTGATAGAAGTTTTTAATCCTAAAACTCCCGAGTCTTTAAAATATCGTGCGTGTTCTAGTTTTGGTCATTTCTCTTTTAAATGTTCTAATACTTTCACGAGAAGTAGCTGTAAGGCTAGTTTAAGTGATTATGAGTCTAAGGAAGTAGAGACCGACCCTATTGTTGAGAAAAACTTATTTTTTACAACTCTGGAGTAGGGCTATCAATTTTACTCGACGGGTAGGGTACCCGTCGGGTACCCGGTGATTCGGGTAGGGTAGAACACACTGAAATCGGGTAACGGGTCGGGTGAGGGTAGTACCCGCAAGCTACAATGTCGGGTACGTAGGGTACGGGTACGAAGTTTATACCCGTTACTCTACCCGATTACCGGATTTGTAAATTAGTGGGTACCCTACCCATTTACCCGCATTATACTCTACCCGTACCCTACCCGATATATATTATAAATTTAAATATATGAATATAATAATCTAATATGTATAATAGTTAGTTTTATAAATTTATATATTTTTATTACCACACTTATTTTTATGTAATATATTAACATAATTTATTTATATCTAATTCAAATATTATGAAATGTATATCTTTCTATCATGTTTTATATTATGATAAAATATCAAAATTCATAAAATATTATTTATTACATTTATACTATATATCATATTATTTTTCACATAAATAATTATAACATATTTAAAATATCTTAGTATAGTATATTTAAAATTGTTCTTGTTGAGAAACTAATAATATTTTTGAATGACTCTTAAAATAATTTCAAATTCTTAAAAAAAAAATCTTAAATGAATAGAATAACTCAACCAAATTATAGTAAACATGATTATATATATATATATATAATTATGATTTATATTACTAAATTAGTGTTGGTATTCAAAACTAAAAAATTTATTTTAATTAAATAACATTTTAATTTAATTAATATATTCGGGTGCCCGTTTACCCGATGGGTACCCGATACCCGACGGGTAAATACCTGTACCCTACCCAATAATAAAAATGGGGTAATAGTGTAGGGTACGGGTACGGTAAATTAGTTGCGGGCAGGGTACGGGTATGGTCGTACCCGCATCCTACCCTACCCGTTTACACCCCTACTCTGGAGGGAGAAGTCATCACTCTGTGTGCTGTTGTTCAGGATGTTGGTGGTAATGTTGGCACACCACCACCGACATTTAGTCCATAATTTTTAGACTGCACTAATATTGGTTTAAAATCTGATGTTCTGTCAGAAGCATGTCTCCAGCACAGCGAGGGTGATATTTTTGTTAAACTTGATCTTGATAACTTCCTTGTTTTCCTTAATCCATTAGATAAGGGTAAAACAAAACTTGACGATGTTCCTTTTATGGTTAATAAGTTTGACAAAATTGGTTTTGCTTTTATAAAACATGTTTTTCTTAAAGAAAAGTGTGTCAAGTCTTCATCGATACCAACCAACGTGAAGCGTTCTTTTAAGCAAAAATCAATTTTAAGAAAATGTCAATTTATTTCTCATTAGTATTATGTTTTTAGACACATTAAACTTTGTTTTGATGAAATGGAATCTGACCGTGCTCAAAAAATTTCTGAAAATTTTGTATTGGTGGAAATGTTGGTGTTTTCTAGTAACATTCCTAATAACACTCGAACAACTTTGGTTAAGAATTCAGATTCTAATTGTATTGTTGTTTAAACCTCACTTAAGTTAATAATCCATAGTTTATGGCTGTTTTATAGTGGGTTTACCCGATACTTGTTGGGTATTTTGGATTATTTGACTAATTGTGAGTTTCGGAATGTAAGTCAAGTTTGTGTTTCTTTTGTTCTTCATGAAATGACAATTGGTAGATGTACGTTTAATGATTACAGTTTACTCAAGCCTTATTATGTTTTTTTATGCTAAAGGGCTTGTGGTTAATCACCTTACTATAAACCAATGTTTTGATGATAGTTTAGATGTGAAGTTTGGTAAAAATTCTTATGAAGTGTTTTATGTTTCTAACACTTTCTCTTGAAGGTTTAAGAGCAGCTGATCATTGTTACCTATTTCATAGTATACAACCTTTTTGTGTTGCCAATATTTATGATCTTGGTTTATGGCACCAAAAGATTGGGGATGTGAGTTTGAGAATGATTAAGAAATTGGTTAGATATGAAGTTGCTTGTGTTTTATCCAAACTAAACATTAAAGTTAGTAGTCGTTTTATATGGTTAAAGGGTAAACTAACTTATGATCATCATCTCATGAATAAGGGGTTTTTAGTCAATTGAAAGTATCGAACTTTTCAAAGAATTTCTAATGTTTTTTTTAAGTTTGAACTATATGACAAAATTTTTTTATACAGAGGTACCAAACACTACTTTATATTGTGTGTTTTTGAGAACTGGAGGTAGAAAAACTTCTTTTAAGATACTTTTGAGTATTATGCCTAGTCTCAAGAAAATTTATGTGTTCGGGTGCATTTGTATTGTTTTGAGTGGTTATTGTATTTGGTGTTTGTTCTTGATCTCTTTGTATGCTTACACCTTTTGTGTGTATAATATTTATACAAGAACAATCACGAAAACCATTCATTGAGTTTAACGATCTCTTTAAATGCAAGGAAGATTATTCTAACTTAGTCACGTTTTGTAAATCTTCCTCTTCTGTTGATGTATATGTATCTAGTCTGAACTTGTTTGTATTTTAAAAGATCGATTTGGGGAATCTTGAGAGTGTTTTTCCGGATGTGTTGTTAAGTGTTCCAACATTTGGATAAACACCTGTCACGACTGATCTTGAACCCGATTCTGCGGATATTTTTCATTCTCAGGTGGAGGATGTTGTTCAAAATAGTTTTTCTAAATTTGACATTCTGAAGTTCGATGTTGCTACTGTTTGTGTAGTTTTTCGTGGTGTTGAAATAAATCAACGGGTTTATGGCTTGGTATTATCGGAAATCAATTCGATTGAGAGATTCAATGTGTTTCAAGCTTTGAAAATAAAAGGAAAATGAAAATAAAGCAATTAAACTAGCTAAACTATCCTAAAAAATAAAATTGCAAGTTGGTAGAATGCCTCGTCGGATGCCTCAATATGAAAATGCAAAGCCATTATGGAAATAAGCAAGAAAATGCAATGTTTCACCAAGTACAAGCATGCAAGCACAAGGTACAAGCCGCTCGGGTGTACCTTTGATCGATCAACATCCTCCATCTCGTTGAAGGCCTCGTGGCCAACAACACTCCTTCTTCATCCTCAAGAACTAACAAGCCGCTCGTCTTGGGCACCAAGTCAATGGGCTTCACCCACTCACTTTTGAATATTACGAACATCAAACCCTCTACTAACAAACTCCACATCCCGGCTCTCACCATTTCATCAAGAATAAAATTCAAAGAGCTAATTCGCTCAATCACTCCGGGTCTCCACTCAATGGCATCCTTAAGAATTTTAAACCCTTCAACCATCCTCTCCTCCTCTAGATAATCGTCAATTTTTCCAAGCTCATCATCAATAACCCCCACCTCCCCCTCTAAAAAGTCGTTGTTGCCCTCAACGACACATCGGGAATCATCTCCACAAAATATGGGGTCAAATAGAGGCACAACGGGCTTATCAAGAGGAACAAGGGGCTCATCATCACAACATCCCTCCTTTATTCCAAACAAACTCGTTCGACCGTGGCCTTGATGAAGTCCATATACACCCACTCTTTGCAAGATTGTTTTGAAGTGAAAGGTAAGGGGTCAAGAGGGGTAAAAATACTCGGAATCGAAACCACGGCCTCCTCCGTCGGTGAGACAACCGAATCAACTACCCCACATTTTATAAAGGAACGTGACCGGAAGAGTAGGAGAAGGTAGTGGGTCCACGTGAAAAGTAATAAGAGGATCGTGAGGCGGCGGGGGAGTAGGATAACTAGGTCCCACACAAGGAGGAGTCGGTTCCGGGTTAGACATTTGAGTGATTTGAGCCTTCAATGTCGCTATTTTCGCAACCAACTCAAACTCCTTCGAGGATAAAGCCATGTTCACGTCATTAGCACAAGAGTACATTGCTTGAGAAGTCTTTGGCTTGGGAGGTAGGGTAGGAGCAATCATCGGGATAGTCGAATGACAAGGGCCCACACGAGGAGTAACAACAGGATTATGAGTCGGTGGTGGAGTAAAAGATGGCATAGCACAATCGGGGCCCACATGATGTCCATGACCCCCATACACGTCCTCCAAAAGAGGCATTGGCATATTGAACGAAGAGAATGAAGGGCAAGAGTTGGAAATATGATCACCCGTTCCACACCATCCACATCCCAAAAAAGGTCGGTTAACATCCCTCATGGTGCGGATAGGGGGGCCACTTTCGATATTGGCGCTCGGACCTCCTAACAACGCATAATCCTCGTGATCTTTAGCGGTTAAAGGGGGAATTCGGGGAACACCAAACGAGCCAGGAATCGGAGTTTGACCTCCATACATGTTCGTGCATTGGTTGGGAGCATTAAAACCCCCATATGGACCGAATGTCGGATTGTGCGTATTTGGGAAGTGATTGGTAGCACCATATCCTCCATGCGGGGTGGAATTCGGATTTTGGTTACTAACGATCCCATTTCGATTAGCGAAGCCTCCATCATACATGTTCGGAATTTGAGGAGTAGGGGCCCCGTAACCTCCATACGGACTACTTGACCCAACATGGTTTGGACCATGCCCTCCCTTGTTGGGTTGAGCATAGCCGAATCCACCATTGGCAATGTGGTTTTCACCATGACCTCACACGTTGCCAAATACATTACACAATATCTCATTCCCGACATGGTTTGCACCATGCCCTCCCATGTCGGGAATGTATCCACCATAGTCATATGTACCTAACACACTTAACAAAAAATGTCAAATAACAAAGAAATCTAAAAACACAATGAAACTACAACCAAATCGAAAGCCTTAACCAAGCCGAGTCACAACGGTGCCATATCTTTTATGTAGTTTTTCATGGTGTTGAAATAAATCAACGGGTTCATGTCTTGGTATTATCGGAAATCGATTCGATTGAGAGATTCAATGTGTTTCAAGCTTTGAAAATAAAAGGAAAATGAAAATAAAGCAATTAAACTAGCTAAACTATCCTAAAAAATGAAATTTCAAGTTGGTAGAATGCCTCGTCGGATGCCTCAATATGAAAATGCAAAGCAATTATGGAAATAAGCAAGAAAATGCAATGTTTCACCAAGTACAAGCATGCAAGCACAAGGTACAACTATGCATAAAATCCTAAATAATGCAAATAAGTAAAAATTGAAGGCATGGATATAAAGAGCAAGAAAATATGACATGAAAGTTTAAAACTTTAAGAAAAATAACAAGCATCAAAGTGTAGATCTAAGATTTAACCTAAAACTATGCATGGAAATTAAATTACAAATAAAGCATAGGAAAAACTCAAAATCAAGATGATCTAAGACTCGATCTATGATCTAGATGTGTCACTCATCTTGATTCCATAACCAATTCTTAAGATCTAACTTGAATTCAAGGTGCTAAGACAAAAAGCATGAAATGAAGAAAAATGCATGAAACATATGAAATTACGTGAAATTAAACGATCTAGGACTCAATCTATGATCTAGTTGTGTCACTCAACTAGATTCCATGGATGATTCACAAGATCAAGCACAAATTCTAACACCTAAGGCAAAAAGCATAAAATAAATGAAGAACAAAGCATGAAATTGAAAGAAAGCTTACTAAAATTAAATGGAGAATCCAAAAGCTTGATTGAAATTGCAAGGAATTAAAAATCCAAGGGAGTACTTGAATCCTTCTTGAGCTTACAAACCCAAGGCAAAGCTTGAAATTAAATCTAGAGAGAGAAAATAATCCCAACCCAAGCTTGGGTTGGGAGGAGGTGTTTTTACAAAATGAGAGATAGGTTCTATTTATACAAGGTAATTAGGGGTAAATTGGTCAATTATCACATATAAGCTTGGATTTCCTATATTTGACCAAATTTGACCCAAAATGGTCATATAAGACCATTTGGGGTCGAATTGGCTCGGTTGGGCTCGGGTGTTGGCGAGATGGCTCAGAACTATCGGCAGGCATGTGCGGCATGGCCGGGCGCTCTCGGCAGCTGTGGCGCGCAGGCGTCGCAGTGCTCGGTAGGTGCGCGCAGGACTCGGCAGGCGTGGCGCGCAGTCGATCGACAGCTCTCGGCAGGATGGGCGTGGGCGGAACACTCTGTTGAGCAGTCGACCCAACTGCTAGGCAGTCGATCGACAACTCTCGGTAGCTGTGGCGCACAGGCATCGGCAGGCATCGGGCAGGCTCGGCAGGTGCTGTCGGACAGGCCCGGCTGGTGCTGTCAGACACTTGGTAACCCAGTGTCGTAACACGTACCCAGTGTCAGCTATAATACTTCAAATCGAGGTCCGATTTTGCCAAAACTCCAATTGTAAGCCCACGCTTGATCATCCCCAGATCAAAATACTTCAAAATACCTAAATTAAACATAAAATTAATTAATTATGATTAAAATAACCATATTAAGTATAAAATCAAAAAGAAACACGTAAAATAACAAAATGAGAAAACAAACAAAAAACCTAACAAAACTCGACTCAAAAACTACTAAAATTAACACAAAATCCTAATTAAAAACACGAGAAAAATACCATAATTACATGCAAAACAGCTACAGGTGTTCCAACATTAGCAGTAACATTCAAAGTTACCGATGCTAAAACTGTGTCTGATGTTGATTTTGTTGTTGCTAATACTGTTCCTACCGAAGAGAAAGCGATTACACTCAGGAAGATGGTAAGTATAGGTTGTACATCGTCGAAATTTACTAAGATCACTCAATTTTCCACTCTCTTTTCATCTTAGATATGATAAATATTTTGAATTAAGAGAGTTTGTGTTTTGGGGCAACAACATGATGTTATGGTACGTGTGTATGAACATGTTAGTGTGTTGTCTCTGTTAGGAGAACTTGATTTTATGTTATTTGGTGGTTGTTCCCAATTATTGTGGTTTTTCAAAATTATTAAAGGGAACAGTTCACTTGGAACACATTAATTGTTTTTGTTGATAACTATAGTGCGCTTGAGATATCAAAGATACTTGTTCAACATTCTCGTACAAAACTCATTATTTTTCAATTTCACACTATACGAGATTTGGTTGGGAAAGATATTATTCACATGGAGTATATTAACACTGGAAATTGGAAGGTAGACATTAGCACCAAAGTATTAGAATATGAGGGATTTTCTTTTAGAAAATCTCTCTATAGGTGGTTTGTATGAGTGTCGTCCTGCATGTTGCGACATTTGACCTCACATTTGTCTTAACACTGTATATTAAAATTTTATTTTATTTTTTAAAGTAATTCTTTACATAAGTCCAACTGCTTTACATTCTTTCCCAAAGTGTGTTGTCTAAATGGGTTGAAAGTTTTGAAAACAATTGTGGATTGTCTTTCGCAGAAACGTGTGTTTCTCCTGGTTCTTTTAAAATGCATATCTTGTATTATGAAGGAAGTCCTATCCATCCTAAAAGGGATGAAGAATAAATTTCTAAATCAAATCAATGAAAAATGTGATCTTATGACATGTTTATTTTACTTCTGCTGCAAAGTGGAGGTACTACTACTCCCAAACACAAAATACATAAATCCGCATATGCAACTTAAAATGACTATGCCATTAACTAGGTTAAGGATTGACAATTCATTGAATTTGTGAACGAATGTCACCCAGGACATCATCACATCCAGGACTGTATTGTGTAGCAGCTGTGTTTTTACCAAAGTTGTGTGCGAAAATTTTATTTTATCATATTTTTAGTCATAATTTAAGGGCATGCATCACTAGGTGATATTTGTCTATTTGTTGAAATTTAGCTCCCGTGTGCAAAGTATGAATGTTAATTTCTTCTCTGTTTGGAAGATTTTGTGGGACTTGGATCTCGTGTCGTGTTATACAAGTTAGTTGGATATGTCTGAGTTGATAAAATGTTAAACAAAGTGTTTCATATTTTATAGTGACTTGTGTCAAAGGTGGGTTTTGTTCCCTTAGTAATTTAGGTTTCCATATCACAAGGGATTTTGACCCAGATATGATTCCTTGTTTGATAGGATTCTTATAGGTTTATAATTGTATGAACTCTTTAATTTACTATATCTATATATATGTGGCTTCTCATTATCACACACATGATTCACTTTATTTTTCAAATATTTATGAACATTTGTGTAGATGATGTGATTTCCTTGATTGACATCTTTTGTGCAAGATTATTTTTAATCACTTTAGGTGTCATTTAACTATCTCGAAGCCCAAGAAAGAGTTTGTCCACTTCCACCTCTGTTGTCCACCTGCTTAGCTTCGCCACCGTGTTTGGATTTGCACTTAATACATCATTGCCATCCACGACTACTTCGATCATTGCTGGATCTGCCGCACAAGATGTGTCAAAGGGTGTTGCGACATCTAGGGTTACATTTTTTGAACCCAGGTGTCTGTTTAATCTTTTGTACTTATTTCACCACCTCCAGCTACTTAATCACCACACTGTTACTGCTCAGACCATTGAGCATGCTCTGTTATCGTCTCACTCTATGGCTATTCACTCACCGTTGCAACTGCCTGCTTCATCCACTGCTGTAGTTCATATTGCCAAACAAATCGAAGCTTTTGTTGTCTTGTTATCATTTGACAAGTACAACGAGATCAATGTAGAGAACCCTTCAAACACTTTGCGCTTATTTATGAATCTCTCAAGTCCATATACACGTTTTCTTCTCACAAGTCCAAATGCCTCCTTGGCTATGGGCTTGATGCTTTTGAGTCCTTTGACTCTATTGATGGTGTTCAAGAGGAGAGATATCGTTCTCTGGAAGAAGTGAAAGAAGTATGGAGGAGATTCAAAGATATGAGGAGATTTCGCCGGTGATGCTGGTGCGAATGTTAGTGCTGGTGTTACTAACACCATGGCCAGTTCTGTTTTGCCAAATGTCGTTGCATGTTGCTAATGACAATGATGATTCTGCACCAAACTTGTCTTTAGAGGTTAGGTTCAACTTTTCTAAATTCAAATACCTCATGTTTTGTGGCATGGTACACTCTTTCTTCTACTATAACGATCTCTAGCCCGATTGATGATGGTAAACATATTAGATATGTGTTGTCACGTCTCTTATAAAAGGGCAAGGGCATTATTTTTTGTTCCTCTAGCCTTCGATCGAGTATTATTCCTAACCTCTCAAGTAATGAGAAATTTGTTGCCAAGGATGTTTCTGGACTGCCCATGCTCACTTTTGATGCTGGTGATAGTCATACCACGAATAATAAGGTCATTTTTGTATGCAAAGATATTGTTGCAGTTGCTGCTTCAGGTGTTACTGGAGATGTTGATGAAGATGTTCCAACACTCGAACCAACATTCAGTTCCGATATTCATATGGGTAACTTCTTTTCTGAACCTTTTTATTCTAGGGTTGTTTCTGGTAGGTATGTCTTATTTTTGATGATCGTTCCTTGATTAAAAAAAAACGTAGGCACTTAAAATTCTCTTTCTTTCTTTTAAATTGAGAAAATTTCTTGAGCGTCATCATTTATTTCTTACTGTGGTTGATATTGTGCATCTTGAGGTTTCGGTGGTGTATGAGTTCTATGCCAATTTGAGTGATGAGATTTTTAAAATGTCGGTCATTTAGTTTCAGTTGATTCTATATACATAGTAATATTTCTAACCCTAAACCCTTGTGCGTTTAATATTTTGTTTGAGACTCCTGATTGTGTAGGTGAACCATTGTCTTCTGATTTTGATATGATTATACGGTTCCTAATGGGTGGTTTATGTGATCGATGGTCCTCTCCGTTTATTTCTTCATGGTTGTCTCCATTTGTGGGTGTTTGCATGAGTTGTTTGTGGAAACTGGATTCCTTCGATGAACAGTTATCGAGTCATTGAGGCTTATACTCGCGTGATTTATATAATTGGTACTGGGATGCTGTTTAACTTTGGGTTACAGGTGTTTAACGAAGTGTTGTTCATTGCGACGACTACCTTGTCAACGTGGTCCCTGCTTCTTCTAGACTTGTCTTTCGAGTGTTTGTGTCTCAAGGATATGCCCCTCGCATTCCTCCTACTCGCCAACCATGGTTCTTTAAGGTTATCTCTTCCATTTTGAACAACAAGACTCATCTTGTTGATCTTCTAGTGCTCTGTTCTGACGATGGAGATGTGTCTTTATGGTTCTGGTCGCACTGTCTCTGCTATGCTTGTTGTTGTTCCTAGTGTTGTTCAGAATGTTGCTGCGGGTGTTCCAACATTCCCACTAACACTTCTGGTTTTGCAGTTCTCATGTCTAGATTACTTGTTTCCATGTCTCAATAGTTTTATAAGGGCAAGTGCAGTTTGTGGATTCTGCTATTTATCATTGTACTGCCTTTGTACTTCTTTATTGGCCTACTTCATAATTTCGATCTTTCTGGCCAAAAAGGGGGATATGTAATAAAGGGGGAGTTTATGATGATGATGATGATGATGAAGCTTCTGGTACATATATTATTCAAAGAGATGTGCTAATTCAGGGGGAGTTGCTGCTACTACGGATGTTGCCGTACAATGTTATTAATTAGACAGTAACATATTTAAGGGGAATTTGTTCTACTGCTGTTAATTGTAGTACTAATTTGTTCATGAGACTTCGTGATGAAGAAAGAGTTGATATGAAGCTACGGCTACTATACCAAAGGGGAGTGCTTCTTTATTTTGGGTTGTTATCTCTCTTTTTAGAAATATTTTTATTTTGTGGTAGTTATTTGTTCTTGATATGTCAAATTGCTGCTTGATTATTTTTTGGTTTAATTCTCTTATTTTATACTACAACAAATTAGAGGGAGTTTTAGATGATTATTCATGTTTTTTACTTATGATTTTCATCATGTGTGTTTTAGACAAGAAAGACAAAAAGGGGGAGATTGAAGGGAATTGTTCATCAAATATGATTAGGAGTCTAATATATTATTTGATACGTATGAGATTTCTAAAACTTTTATTCCCTTTAGGAGTGTATTTTGTCTAGATATTATTTTGACTTTCTTGCCAAATATATTAGATACTAATTGTTTAGGAAGATTTTTATACTTATCTTATTTGGTATTTATCTTGTATATTATTAGAATTAGTTTAGGTTGTAATTATCTTTCTCATAGCTTAGAATTTCGTATGTTGCAAGTCATGATTATTAGGATTCTTAGGTTTTATCTTCTCTCCTTATTTACAGTGATTTACTTGCAATATATTATGTAAATATTCTTTCCTTCTTTTGTACAACTCTTTACAAGGAAGGATGTCTATATAAATATAAGGACTAGCTCTACAACTTCAAGACATTGAATACACTGAGAAATATATGAAGAAAAGATCAATGAGTTGGAGCGATTTATTCTCGATCAAGAACAAATTTACCTAGACGCAGATGTTACTGCTCGTGCCTCAGCACCTGCATTAACATCCTGTTGAACGAATTATTTTTCTTCCATGCTTTTGCCTTTTTTACTAAGATCAAGTCGTGAAGATTTTGATTCTTAACTTTTGGAAGAGTAGTGCTGATTTAGAACAATCTTACTCGATAAGAGTTTTCGTAGTCTTTACTTATTTATGTTTTCATGTGTAATCGTTGGTACACTTTTCTAATAAAGATATTTTCGCATTGAGGTACGACCACAAAGATTTATTCCTTGTAGTTAATAGTTTTAAAAACTTGTGTTTTGTTATTTTAATTCCGTTGCCATTTGTTTACACTCTTCACAAAACACACTTGCTTTGTTTGATTGTTCTAATATTTTCCTATTTTGGCCTGAAGTTCTTTCATATATATATATATATACACACACATATGCATGTATGTATGTATGTATATATGTATGTATATATGTATGTATGTATGTATATATGTATAGGGGTGGGTTCTAATGAGAACCGTCCCTTATTTGCGAACTTGCAAACTAGTGCTTTTATTATATATTTGAAGTTCTTTTATTATATAATCATAATACTTTTAATCAAATAAGGAAATATAGAAAGACTAGTTTAACACCCGTGTATTACACGAGTTTATAAGAAACTAAATATAAAAAATATTTGTGAAAATTATAAAGTTTTAAATTTAAAATAAAAAATTGAAAGGATGTCTCAACTATGCCCTGTTCAATTTATTAATTATTATAATTATTAGTTAATATTATATTTTAATATTTAGATTAAATTGGTTAATAATTATATTCACATACTTATAAAAATTCAAAAGATGTCATATTTTCAACCCCTCTCTAATCTATATTAATTAATTATTATTAACTCGTTTTATATTTTTATGTTTAGATTAATTTTGTTAATAATTATAGTTACATACTTTGAAAAATATAAAATGTGTCATGCTCTCAAGCGTTCTCGCATTGTGTCAGTGTCTAATAAATGTTAATTAATCATTATTATATAATTTTATTTCTTAATATTGAAATTGGATTAATTAATAATATTTAGTTGCATACTCTAATTATTGCAAATATATCATAATTTAACTATACAAAATATTTATTATTTCAAAAATAAAATATTTCAATGTTCTTTATAAATAAGATTTATTTTTTTATATTAATTATATATGACTTGTTTATATTTTTATATTAGGAGTATAAAAGAGAATTATTGAATTAGACAAAGTATAATAAAAGAAAACTATTAAGTTGAGCTAAATATAATAAAAAATATATTAAATTAGGCAAGATACAATAAAAAGAAAATATCAAATTAGGTATATATTAGGCTCGGATGACACATAAGTAACCCAAGCATCAAATTTTTTTTATTATCCAAACGAAACATACGAAACAGACACATAGATTAAGAGAATTTGGCATTAATATATATATATATATATATATATATATATATATATAGGGTTGGGTTCAAATGAGAACCTGTCATTATATGTGAACCTAGGGACTCATCTTGACCATTAGATTGGATAATCTTGATGGTTGAGATCATGACAT
>BMAC01000725.1:239620-265779 GCA_014905375.1 Phtheirospermum japonicum | reverse complement strand
CCTGCTTCAAACTAAGCGGTTATCCCCGTCCCCGCGGGTATATTAGTTGCCCCCGCCCACAATACCCAATCACCGTCAGTTACTCAATTCATACCCGCTTGTACCCGCCTAAATCTTATTACTTAAAAATTTTTAAAAAAAATTTATAGATTTTGATTTTTAGGTAACTTAAATATAAAAAATGAAAACTCAAATAGCATGACAAACATTTAGTCTATTACATTTATAAATGGTTCAAAGTATAAAAAAAAATATTTAAATAATAATATATGCAGGTTTTAAAGGGATCTCAAACGGGGACGGGTACCCGGGGTAGCCGGAGTGGGGAATATTATCCCCATCCCCGTACCTGCCCCCGAAATTCCATGCCTGCCCAATCCCCATCCCCGTCGAGGTGGTGGTGGGCGGGTCCCCATTTTAACCGGGTTTATTGTCATCTATATATATAACTATATGTAGCAGATTTTGCAGGTTCTTACACAAAAAAATGGTTCTCATCGGAACTGCTACATATATATACATGTGTGTGTGTGTGAAAATTACTGATTCGTATTTTAATTGAGATTGTGCGATTGTTTGGATGAAAGATTATTCAATTAAATCTCTTAATCATAAAGCATTTAAGTATTAATTATGTTTCTAATTTCGATTTCAATTCTTGGTTTTCAGTATAAGTATTATTAACCTTGTTTGTAAATAAAAAGCACGTTGTTGTTGTTGATAATAGAATTATAGACGGTAGTTGATTTACATGTTTTTGTACGTGTTTTTTGTGAGCTTTTTGTGTCGTGTTTGCATGTGTTTTGATTGCATTCATGGGTATTAGGAGCGGATTAGGACTTTTTGTTAGTTTTAGGTTTTTGTAGCGTTTGCGCGGTTTTTATTACATATTCGTAGATTTACACTCGTTTTTATATTTTTGTTCGTAGAATGACCAAGCGGGACCCGCGCACTCTTAGGGCATTCCATTCGACTCGCTATGGAACGAATAAGTGCAGACAATCAAGGAAACATAGCGTGAACAAGGAACGACAACCGATGGACATCTTGAGCGGAAAACGAGAAAACCGAGCCGGGAGTAGCCATGGGAATCGATCGACTGGCTCAGCCTAAATCGACTTCTCAACAGAAGCTGGGCTATTTGAGGATAAAGCAGTCGATCGACAGGGTTTCAGTCGATCGACTGGTTGTCAGTCGATCGACTGCGACGCAGGGAATTTTGTAATTTTTGACCCAATTTAACGATTTTGCCCTTGCGACTATATATATATCCCAGCCCTTTCTCCACCAACCTTATCTCTTCCTTGGTTAATTTTGAACTTTTTCAATCTCCTTCAAGCCATCTTCACTATTCCATTGCTTCTAAACCCTAGTTCATAATCATTAATTTAGTTTAGTTAATTTTAGTTAGATTCTCATAGCAAGTGTTGGAGAAGGTGACACCTCCTTCATTTGTATTTTTTGTTGTGTTGAAGTTGATTTCTACCTTTTGAACATTGTAACAAACCTTGGAGCTTGTTTGGAGTAATATTGGTAGTAATCTTTCCCCTTAATATTGTGTGTTATTCTTGTGTTGTTGTAATTGCTTTTGTGTTGGTTATTTGATTTGTAGTTCATGTTGTTTTTCATTGCATTTCAATTTCTCATTTCCATCTTCTAACTTGTTATTCTTCTTTAGTCAAAAACTCTATTGAAGCATTCATCTTGAGACTTTTTACTCTTTATGTCTAAACAAACATTTGGTCTTTGAAAGATGTATGAAACTTTCCTCATTGATAAATTTGACTTCTTCATATTTAATGCTCTTTGACTCCTTTAAGTTTCAAGCTTGATTTTCCCTCTACTTTTTCTTTTAACTTGCAAGCTTTTTCTAATTTAGAAGCTTTAGTTTATTTAAGGTTTCTTAATTAGTGTTTAATTAATTTTCTCAAAATTAGTTATTTTCAAGCAAGCTTTAATTATTCATTCCCCTTTGCTTTAATTAGTAATTTCAAGTCTTCATTTCAATTCAAGCTCTAGTGTTAAAAACTCATACTCAAGCCAAATGACTATTGCTTTCTTAGAGTAGAGTAGTTTAACCGATATTAACAAGAGATTAAGTAAAAACATCAATTACCGATAATATCTATCCTCGAGAGACATGACTCGGAAATAACTCACCGCTCTAATGGTGTTCTTAATTACTCTTCTTGTTATCTTGGTTAGTAGTTAGAATAGGTTAACATTTTAAATTCGATACTTGTAATCCTTTGTTGAGTGTTGTGTATGCAAGGTAGGCGATCGCTTGGACGGGAGATGACCCCACTTTTGCCCAATCCCGAGAGGTTGAGAGGAGATGTACAAGCCACGAGAAATTGAGACACGTTCGATGCCCCGCCTTTCCAACCTTTACACTCGGTGCTAGAAGAACAAATGATGACCAATTCGTTCGATAATCCGACGCCGCCCGCCCACGCTCATGATAATTAAGGGATACCCCTGCCATAGTCTGAGCCCACATCATCACCTCACGGCCTGCCACCACAAATTGCTCAACCCGTGTACGAAATGCTGCTCGACCAAGGGGGGAATGGTTTCAAAAATCAAGACCCCCAAAATTTGAACGCCCAATTTCACGGCCCTTATTCTCTATCACATGCTCGTGTGCTGACACCCGAGCCACAACTCCAAGTATCACCGCACTTGAACCCCTCGTCACATGGAACCCAATTCCACAGCCCACACTACCAAAGCCCGATTGTCGACGGCCCGCCATATCAATTTCAACCTCAATTCCAAGTGCCTATGCCACATTACCAAGGGCCACACTTCACTGCTCCTCACATCCAAGAGACTCGATTCCCACATTCGACCGGGCCCGTGCCCCGATTCTGAAATCTGAATCCTCAAGACATTCCATGGGCACCCACCATCAATGAGAATTCGTATGCCATGCAAGATTCGGGTGGGAATCCTTTTGCCACTCCAGATGGAGGCCCGACGAATAGAATCAAGGAGGTGTCGAGACCGTACATGGGAAAATTTTCCTCGTGCATTCGACTAAGCGCCAAGGCCCTCGAGTAAGACTTACGGCCAATTGATCTCAATCGAATCATGTCTTTTCATGGCCTACTGCGAGAGGATGCTCTCAACTTCCTTTGAATTTTCTCCTACAACGTGTCGATTTTTCCTTGCCAAGGAATCCATATCGATCAAATCAAGATGCGGTGCTTCCCGTATACGATGAAGATAAGGCGGTCGATTGGCTTATGACATTACCGGCCGATTCCCCCACCAATTGGAACATGGTAACCGAGAAGTTCATGGAAGAGTATTACTCCCAAGACAAGATGGCGGACATTCGAGCAAAGATCACCCCGTTCCGTCAAGCAAGCAACGAGACCTTCTATGAGGCATGGGAGTGATTTAAGGGCTATCTTATCAAGTTCCCTCATCATCGGTTCACCGACGATTTCTTGAACCAATTTTTTCACAATGGCTTGACGTTTGTGTTTAAACGCATGGTGAACAATGCCGCCAGAGGGAACCTTGTCGGCCGCTCAACGAGAGAATTATATGATATTTTCATGAATATGGCCGTCGATGATCACCGGATGAGTATATTGGAGCAAAAGGAGCAAGTCAAAGAAGTGTCGATGAAGGATGAGCCCGATTGGGCCCGTATGATCTCCAACCTCGAGAGTCAAGTGGCTTCTCTCACCAAGCCCTACTCGGGTTCGATAGAGACATGCACCACGTGTGGCATCGCGGGTCATGGAGCTAGTGCGTGTCCGATGGCTTATGGGCAATCTAATGAGTTCGACGAGCAAACGTCCCTGGTCCAAGGTTACCAAGCTCAACGAAGTGGGACCCAATGACACAACAATCTATAAGCTCCAACTTACGACCCCGGGTAGAGGAACTACCCTAGCTTTAGGTCGAGGAACACGTTCAATGCTCAAAATCCACCTGGGCCTCCGATGCAACAACCACGGCCTCAAGTCCCGTTCAATGCACGACCACCTTTCCCGCCTCATCAAGCCTCGTTTCCGGCTCCTCAAGATAGTTCAAAATCATGCCAACTAAGCATGGAGTCCATCCTGACTGAACTCTCGGGTTCTATCCAGCAATTTACCAAACGGCTCGCGAGTTTGGAGACACAAGTGGGGCAAGTGGCGATGGACGTTAATGAACTTAAACGGGCCCGTGACAAAGGAAAGCTACCAAGTCAACCGGCTCAAGCTCAAGCCATGACTATTCTTCGAAGCGGCAAGGTGGTAGATAACAAAGTTACCCATCCCGACGATGACCCCTTGCCCTCGCTCCAAGTTTATTTGACCACGCAAGATTCGGACGAGCCCGTAGCCGCTCCTAGCCCACTCACATCTTCTTCAAGTGATGAGGCGAAGGAAATTGAGGCTACTAGGGGAATACATAAATCCATGACGCCGTACAGACCTCCAATTCCATAAGGAGTTGACATCCAAAAAGCAATGGTTCGAGGACAATGAGAAGGTGTGTATTTCGAATGCGGAAAGTATAGTCTATATCAACCCTCTTCCACCTAAGGAGGGCGGTCCAGGGAGCTTTTGCAACATGATCACTCTAGGGAATGGAAAGGAGACATGAGGGATGCTAGACCTCGGCGCGGGGATAATTTTGATGCCCTACTCCATCTTTAAACAATTGGAGTTGGGCGATCTCAAGGAAATGGGGATGTGTTTACAATTGGCCGACCGATCGATGCGATACCTGAAGGGAATAGTCGAAGATGTATTGGTGCAAGTGGGAAGCCTCATAGTCCCCGTGGATTTCGTAATCTTGGATGTTGGAGAAGTGAGCAATGAAAGTCGTGATCACACAATCTTGCTTGGATGACCATTCATGGCGACCACAAACACTTTGATAGACGTGAAGAATGGAAGGTTGTCATTCTCGATTTTGGGGGACACGGTGAATTTTTCGATCCATGACTTGGGTGTCGTTCCCCCTTCCTCTTTTCAAGCTGATTGTTTGATGATCGATCCGATAGAAGACGTGGTTGAGGAAGCCTATGGGGAAGTTATGGATGAGGTTGTCGAGGACGACGAGTGGTTAACATTTCAATCGGAGGGGGTGATGGGGATATTTGAGATATCAAGTGTGGAACCGACTGTTATACCGAAGCTGGAGCTCAAGACCCTTCCGAGCCATCTCAAGTACGTTTATTTGGAAGATGGGGAATCAAAACCTGTGATTATCTTTGCCGAGCTTTCCGTGAGTGATGAGGCACGATTAGTTGAAGTGTTGAAGAAGAATAAGAAGGTGATAGGATGGAGCCTTAGTGATATCAAGGGAATAAGCCACTCCACGTGTATGCATCGAATTGTTCTTGAAGACGGGGCGAAACCATAGAGAGAGTGCCAATGTCGATTGAACCAAAATTTGATGGAGGTAGTGAAGGGCGAGATTGTAAAACTCATAGCTGAGGGCCTAATTTTTCCAACTGGAGATAGTGAGTGGGTGAGCCCGGTCCACATGGTGCCGAAAAAGAGTGGGATTACCGTCATAGAGAATGACCATGGAGAGCTCGTGCCGACTCACAAAACCACGTGTGGCGGATGTGCATCGATTTCTGTAAGCTTAATGCCGCCACCAAGAAGGATCATTTCCCACTTCCGTTCATCGACCAAATGTTGGATAAGCTCGCGGGTCATCACTCTTATTGTTTTCTTTATGGGCTATCCGGATATTATAAAATTGCCATCTCATTAGAAGATCAATCGACGTTCACTTGCCCCTTTGGCACGTACGCTTTCCAACGCATGCCTTTCGCATTGTGAAATGCATCCGCCATATTTCAAAGGTGCATGATTTCGATTTTCTCCGATATGATTGATAAGTACATGGAGGTTTTTATGGATGTTTTTTCAATCTACGGATCCATGTTCGACGAATGTCTAGATCACTTGACAAGTGTTTTAGAGAGGTGTGTCGATAGTAAACTTACATTGAGTTGGGAGAAGAGCCATTTTATGGTGAGAATTGGGTCAGTGTTGAAACATGTGGTGTCATCCAAGGGGATTGAAGTTGATAAGGCAAAGATCGACGTGATCGAGAAGCTCCCACCACCGATCAACATGAAGGGAGTTCGAAGCTTTCTCAGACATGCAGGATTTTATAGGTGGTTCATCAAGGACTTCTCAAAACTTACCCGCCCTTTGTGCCATTTGCTTAGCACCGACGTTCCATTCGTGTTTGATGATGATTGTCTTTTGGCGTTCAATTCGTTAAAGGAAAGTTTAACCTTGGCCCCCGTGGTTGTGGCCCCGGATTGGTCTCTCCCGTTCGAAATAATGTGCGATGCATCAAAATAAACGGTGGGGGCCATCTTGGGGCAACGCTTGGACAAGCTTCTTTGCGTCATCTACTACGCAAGCCTCATGCTCAATGAAGCCCAAAAGAACTACACAACTACCGAGAAGGAACTCATTGCCGTGGTTTACTCACTTGAGGAGTTTCGCGCCTACATCATTGGCTCAAGGGTTATCGTACATAGTGATCATGCGGCCTTGATATATCTTTTCAGTAAACCTCAAGCGAAGACGAGGCTAATCTGGTGGATACTCTTACTTTAAGAGTTTTATGTGGAGATCAAAGATAGAAAGGGGTGCGAGAATATTGTCGCCAACCATCTCTCTCATTTGGGTGTCAAAAATGGGGAGAGGAAGCTCATTGGAGAAAATTTCCCGCAGGAGAATTTATTTGGTGTTTCCATCATGCCTTGGTATGCCGACATTGCTAATTACCTAGCTAGTGAGGTGCTCCACCCGGACTTGTCTCATCACGAGAAGAGGAGGTTCCTTGACATGTGCTAAAGGTATTATTGGGATAACCCTTATACATACAAGATAAGGAAAGATAGTATGTTGAGGCGATGCATTCCGGACGAGGAAAAGGCACAAATTCTGACAAGATGCCACGATCACCTAGTCGGGGGCATTTCGGTGGAAAAAAGACCGCTTACAAGGTTCTTCAATCGGGTTTTTATTGGCCCACTCTTTTCAAGGATGCCCATGAACATTGAAAGATGTGCGATCGATGTCAAAGAACGGGAAGTATAGGCAAGAGGAATGAGATGCCGATGACGTACAACTTGGCCATCGAGATATTCGACGTATGGGGGATCGACTTCATGGGCCCCTTTATGAAGTCTCGTGAGTCGCGTTTGATTATGTGTCCAAATGGATAGAAGCAATTCCGACGAGGAGGAACGATGGCGATACCGTGGTGAAGTTTGTTCGTAATAACATCTTTATTTGATTTAGAGTTCCGAGGGCGATTATTAGTGATGGCGGCAAGCACTTTAACAACAAGCTACTTGAACGGGTGTTGAAGAAATATGGGGTCGTGCACAAGGTGTCCACCACATATCATCTTCATACGGTCGGCAAGTTGAGATGAGCAATCGCTAAATCAAGAACATTCTCGAGAAGACCGTGCAACTGAACCGGAAAGATTGGTCAATGAAGCTCGTGGATGCTTTGTGGGTCGTCCGCATGGCCCAAAAGACGGTTCTTAGGATGATCCCCTATCGCCTCGTGTACGGGAAGTCATGCCACCTACCGGTTGAAATGGAGCATAGAGCTTGGTGGGCCATCCGGGCGTGTAACTACGATTTGAAGCAAGCCGGCGTGGAGCGAAAGCTCCAAATTGAGGAACTTGAAAATTTGAGGAACGAAGCCTTCGAGGGTGCCCGAATGTACAAGGAGAAGATGAAGCTCCTCCATGTTAAGAAGCTTGTGCCGAAGGAGTTGGTGGAAGGAATGAAAGTGCTCCTTTACAATACTGGCCTCGCCATGTTTTCCGGGAAACTTATGTCAAAGTGGAGCAGACCGTATAAGATCGGGAAGATATCCTCGTTTGGAGCCGTAACATTGATCAATCCCAAGAAAGATGAACGGTTCCAAGTGAATAGCACACGAGTCAGGCCCTACCAACATGAATCGTTGTGACCCAATGATCTCGAGTTCGTGATCGTGGATGAGGAGAACCTGGGAGATTTGCCCCCGACGAAGTCCTAATCGAAGAAGGTCAGTCAAGCGAATGACTTTAAACAAACACGCTACATGGGAGGCAACCCATGACTTTCTAACCCCCTCTCTTATTTTTCTTTTGATTTTGTGTATATACTTTCTTTATTAATATTAACTAATATTTTTGGGTTTATGTAGGAGCAATCGTGGAGGTTTGGGAAAGAAGGAGATCAAAAAAGGAAATTGGCTGCAGCATAGCAGTTGATCGACTGCACACCAATTGATCGATTGCCAGATCGACTGCACACCAGTCGATCGACTGCCAGATCGACTGATACATGGAGAATCGACGGAAGGATAGTAGTTCCTGAGTTTTAGAAGGAGCAGTCGATCGACATACCCTTAGTCGATCGATAGCCTATTCGACTGAGATGAGCCAAATCAACTGAAGCAGTCGATTGACAGACCCTCTCGAGTTTTGCAAGGAGCAGTTGATTGACAGACCCTCAGTCGATCGAGTTGATCGACTGCCCCATTGAAGCGGATCCAGCGGGACAATTATAAAGGGCAGTCGATTTTTCCCCTCACAAAATATAAAAAAAAAACGAGAAGAGAGTAGAGACGAGAGGGAGCAGTCGATCTGAACGAGAGAAACTCACACAAAAGAAGAGAGAGCAGTCGATCAACTCCGTCTTCACCCACATTCCAAATCTCCACCCCCACCAACAAAAAAAAACACAGAAAGAGCAAGATCCTTCGACAAAACAAAAATAAAAGGGGGAGGAATAAAGGTAATTCGCTTGACTCATCTTCAATTATGTTGTGATTGGATTGGGGACTCGATGTTTTCAGGGTAGATTGGTAGTTTTTGTTCCAATTTTGTTCAAACTCACTACTCAAAACCTACGCCCACCAAGTGTTTGATGAAATGCCTCAATGATTATTCTTGATTAAACTTCCCTCGTTTTTACATTGTGTTCGTTCTATTGATTCCTGAAACCCTTAAACACAACCCTCGTATTCTCCAAATCCATCTTTTCAAACCGTTCCTATGGCCTACCATTCCGATGATAATTTTCCCTATCCCAACATCGTCGATACCTACGACGCCCCTTTCCCTATTTATTCAGAAGCCGAGGGGGAACACTATTGAAACCTTTCCCAATGGAAATTTGAACTCCCGTGCTTCGTCAACCTTGAGCACCTACACGAGTGGGTGGTAAATGGGGACTACCAGAGATTTGGGACTCGGATGCTCCAATACGTTGAGGACTTGAGAGGTTGTCAGTTCACATCCCTCCGGGCACCGGCCTACTGAGAGCTGATGCTCGAGTTTTTCACTACCTACCGGGGCCGCGAGGACACGGAATTCACCGTTTGGCTTGGATGAAGCAAGCGCCGGATCACCTAAGAGGTGCTCCAAGCGGTGCTCGGGCTCAATTGCCAAGAGGTGTGGGACGAGCAGCCACGCGAATATGTCCCGACGTAATTTATGGCGAGTATCACGGGAGGACGTAGTACTTCTCGGTTTCAGGCCTTGGTAATCACCGACATAGCATTTTTGGGCAAACACGAGAGCACTAACCTCACCCCAAGACGAGGTATACGTGCATTGGTGTTTGCACCGTGGGTATCAAATCTCAATCTATCCCTTTTATTGGGATTCGGAGATCGAAGGGCGGATGTGTCACTCGGGTCGGAATGGGGCCCATGATCACCTTGCTAGACCTTCATTTTGGTTTCAACCCCGAGGCAGCCCACTTGGAGAGGATCGAGCCAATGGAATTGGTTTGGAAAATGCCTAAGATTCCGACGAACCTACGCCGCCATCGTCGTCGTAGCCATGAACAAGAAGAAGAAGACGAATATGAACAGCGGCACAATGAAGGCATCGAGGATGATAAAGCCCCGAACACCGGTTCAGGCATGAATTTCGGGGCAAGCACAAACCATGCGGTAATCCCGCATCGAGAAGGAGGCCTGAGCACCAGCTTGGGTTACGACATGAGTTGGAGCGAGTTCCAATGGCAAGTGTTTTCACATTTCGATCGGCTCGATGTGGGGAAAGCAAGGACCGACCGGGCACACCGCGCCCTCCACAGCCGCCTTTTGTTGATCGAGAGCTGATTGCATCGAGATGAGAAGAGGATGAAGAAGGAGACGAGGAAGAGGGGGAGGAAAACGAGGACGAGGAAGAGGAAGAAGAGGACGCAAACCTCAACCCCCGACGTAGGAGACGTCACTAATTCTCCTAAATATCATTTTAAATTATTTTAATAAGTTTGTGTTTTGTTTTTGTTTATTGTTCGATTATATTCTTTTATTTCTCACCTCAACTCTTAAAATTCAAATATATATATATATATATATATATATATATATATAAAGAAAAATTTTTGTATATAGTGTGCTTATGTTTCTTATTTCTTTTTTGTTCCTCCTTCCCATTTAAATAAAATAGAAATTTCAAAAACTCAAAAGGATTTTCACTTTTTGTAAATAGTTTGTTTTTTCAAACCCCCGTTTATTTATTCCTGTAGATCGCTTGTCTCGAATCCCGGAGAGGACTTATGCCCGACCTCGTCATCACAAGCTCGGATAGGAGCGTTCTCTTTTCCCTTACACCTTTTACCATTCTTTTTACCTTAATTTGCAATGTGGACATTGTTAGGTTTTAAGTGTGGGGTGGTTAGAGTTCGTCTTAGGCTTTTAAGTTGTGTATGCTTGCTTGTAATAATTTGAGTAGCGTGTGTTATATTGCTTGGAACCTTGTCGAAATGAAGTGGTTCTGATGATTTGATTAGGAAGTTTAGAATTTCGATCGTATTTAGTGTACTCAGGTAATTTGACATGTTAGAAACTTTGTTCAGCTTTATCTTCATGCTATCCTTGAGCTCAATTAAGAACTAGTGCCTCAACTAGCCTCGTCATCGAACACTCTCTATAGGATTTTTGTTTTGTATTTTGGAGTCGTCAATTTCTCCATGTGCTCGATCGAAAATATTGTAAGTTGTTAATAGCAAAGAGTGACCGGAGTCGTTGAATTCTCCTTTTATTGTATATACCAAAAAAAATGAAAAAGAAAAAGAAAAAAAGAAATATTAAAAAAATGAATGATGATGAATTAACAAGGATACGTTATAAATCTATGAAGTTAATTAAGTAATAAACGTGCAAACCTTGCACATTTCTTATTTCTCTTCTTTTAGATTTTGATTGTTAAAGAGAGTTGTAGATGATTGAGGGTAGTAGGTTGCCGATTAACGGTTCGAGCATGGATAGACCTTAGCCAGGGCAAGGACGAGGGGACTGACTTGGACGGTTACCTAGTACTTTTAGGTTTCGTGAGTCGATCTAAACATTCTATGTCAATGCATCTTTGTCATCATTTTTGATCGAGCTAACAAGCATTGTAGCATGCGACGTCTTGAATTAGGTTAATTGTGCATTAGTTTAGGATCATTCGGGGTTAGTTTTGTAATTCTAGATTAAATTTGCTTGAGGACTAGCAATCATTCTAAGTGTGGGGTGGTTGATTTACATTTTTTTGTACATGTTTTTTGTGAACTTTTTGTGTCGCGTTTGCATGTGTTTTGCTTGCATTTATGGGTATTAGGAGTCGATTAGGCCTTTTTTGTTAGTTTTATGTTTTTGTAGCGTTTGCGTTGTTTTTATTAAGTTTTCGTAGATTTTCACTCGTTTTTATATTTTTTGCCGTAGAATGACCAAGCGAGACCCGCACACGCTTAGGGCATTCCATTCGACTCGCTATGGAATGAACAAGTACAGACAAGCAAGGGAAAATAGCGCGAACAAGGAACGACAACCGACAGAAATCTGGAGTGGAAATGAGAAAACCGAGCCGGGAGAAGCCATGCCAGTGGATTGACTGGCCCAGCCCAAATCGACTGCTCAAAAGAAGCTGGGCCGTTTGAGGATGAAGCAGTCGATCGACTGGTTGTCAGTCGATCGACTGTGACGTAGGGAATTTTGTAAATTTTTACGCATTTTGATGATTTTGCCCTTGCGACTATATAGAGATATATATATATTATCTATTCCTTGGTTGATTTTAAACTTTTTCAATCTCCTCCAAGCCATTTTCACTATTTCATTGCCTCTAAACCCTAGTTCATAATCCTTAGTTTAGTTTAGTTAATTTTAGTGAGATTTTCATACAAAGTGCTGGAGAAGATGACACCTCCTTCATTTGTGTTTTTTGTTGTGTTGAAGTTGATTTCTATCTTTTGAACATTGTAACAAAACTCGGAGATTGTTTGGAGTAATATTGGTAGTAATCTTTCCCCTTCATATTGTGTGTTATTCTTGTGTTGTTGTAATTGCTTTTGTGTTGGTTATTTGATTTGTAGTTCATGTTGTTTTTCATTGCATTTCAATTTTTCATTTCCATCTTCTAGCTTGTTATTCTTCTTTAGGCAAAAACCCCATTGAAGCTTTCTTATTGAAGCTTTTTACTCTTTATGTCTAAACAAACATTTGGTCTTTGAAAGATGTATGAAACTTTCCTCATCGATAAATTTGACTTCTTCCTATTTAATGCTCTTTGACTCCTTTAAGTTTCAAGCTTGATTTTCCCTCTATTTTCTCTTTTAACTTGCAAGCTTTTTCTAATTTAGTAGCTTTAGTTTATTTAAGGTTTTTTAATTAGTGTTTAATTAATTTTCTCAAAATTATTTATTTTCAAACAAGCTTTAATTTTTCATTCCCCTTTGCTTTATTTAGTATTTTCAAGTCTTCATTTCAATTCAAGCTTTAGTATTAAAAACTTAAACTCAAGCCAAATGATTATTGCTTTCTTAGAGTAGAGTAGTTTAATCGAGATTAACAAGAGATTAAGTAAAAACACCAATTGCCGATAATATCTATCCTCGAGAGACACGACTCGGAAATAACGCACCGCTCTACATTCGACTCCGTACTATTGCGGAAATGATTTCTTAAAACTAGAGTGTTTAGAAATCTTCGATCAGTTGTAAAAAACAATAAAGAAGAAATACTGTATACTCATTTCCACTACCTCAACTTTGAAGTATCAAACGGAGCTTCCCAAACACCGACCTTCAGTTTTTGTCAATCTACAATAATGCAGCAGTGTCTTAGATTCATTTCCCTCTCAAGTTTTCTTTTCTTTCTTTCTTTCATTTTTTTTTTGGGAAGGAATAATAAAGACTAGAAGGGTTTTTGATTAATCAAATAAACCAAAAAAAAATTGCTTCTGGAAACTATTGAGATTACATTATGTATATATAGGACCATCAACCCTAAGCATATCCTCTATTTTAAGGAAATAAGATAATTCTACCACATAAATATCTATCGCTATATATATATATATATATATATATATATATATATATATATATATATATATATATATATATATATATATATATATAGGATTTGGATCACGTGGGAACCAAGTTTCTGTGTGGGAACTGGGAACTCACACGGTCCACAAGATCAAATGTTTTCAATGGCCCAAATCATCATCTTTAATCAAATATTTAATATATATATAATAATAAAGAAGGGCTTAGACGTAATTACATAAAACATCCTAATATAAATACTACTCTAGCCATTTTTTGATAATTAATAACATGTTTCATTCCAATTATGTGGAAGCAAAAAATGGAAAGAAGAATCATTCATATAATAAAAATATCAAACATTAATGTACGATTCATGACTTTCTTCTCTGTTTTTCAATTTCTCATCCCATCCAAGAAATCAAATGGAGTCTCCAGGTTCCTATCTATGATCATATTTTTGCTTTTGATAATAATTCTTTATTGGTTGTTTTCGAAAAATACCGCGTATCATATGTTAATTATTATTTTTAACATTATAATTTTTAGCACAAATTCAACACAAACATCAACGTCATGGTAAACACTAAACTCTCTGCTTGATATAACCACTCTGCTTTAATTACTTTAAAGAATCCCAAATTTTATACATTATTTTTAGTTTGACACTAAACACTCTGCTTGATATAACCATTATTATTAGATATATCATATTACTATAATAATTTATAACAACTCATTTGCTTATTTTTTGATTCAATCAATAAATACATATATAAAAAGTGCATGTTTGAATTGAACACACTGTAATAATTATGTTGTCCTTTGGCCTTTTGAAGATAGTTTCTATCACAAGGTGAACATATGCATCAATTTGGCTCGAGGAATAAAATAATACTTAACCATAACATACAACAATGAGAAATAAAATAATAGTTAAACATAAAAGACAATATCAGGTACCAGCATATTTTTAAGTAGATATAGTCTTGGAAATGAACAATGAATATCAAATACTAGATCAAATTATATAAAGATGCTAAAACTAAAACGATCATCATTAAAAAAATTGCACACATTTCACGAATTTTTAGCATGCACACAATATATTTAGTATGTTAATTAATATATTAAAGTATGCTGATTGGTAATAGAGCAAAAATTATGTATCCTAAAACAGTTTCTGTATGCGAGATATGGTTCTGTGTGCTAATTATTTTGAAATTGTGTCCTAATTATAATACAGGAATTAGAAGATGTTATTGTATAATTAGCATGCTAATTAAAATAATTAGTTTACGTGTGTGCTATATATATAGCTTCATGCTAATTAATATATTGAAGTATGCTGATTGGTAATAAAGCAACAATTTATAAATTGTATGCTAAACAGTTTCTGTATACTAGAAATTTTTCGTTGTGCTAATTATTTTCAAATTGTGTGCTAATTATACAATGACATCCTCATCAACGATTGTGTCTTAACACAATAGCATAGCATTCGGAATTAGAAGCACCAGAAACCCAAAAAAATATACGAACTCTTGTTCGCAAACTACAAAAAGTGGTCGATTAATGCTAAATACTAGATTCGTTTAAGAAGCATCACAAAAAAAAAAAAACTTAAGGGAGTTTTCCCACCACCTGACATCAGCATAATGTTCAAACCTAGATTTTGCCAAATATCACAGAATTTAACTACAATGTTCTAACATAGCAAAACTAGTTGTTAAAACACTATTTAATTACTACGATTAAGAGTTTCAAAATAAAAAACCGTTTCCCATTCTACGTAAACTACAATTGTCTACACATCGTCTAAGTCAATATCACACAAACAATTGACCAGAAGTTGCGCCACGTCAATCTCACCGTCTTCACATGCCAGTTGGTAATGCAAGAGCGCCGATTCCTTATTCCGTAGGGCGTGAGTGTTGTTCACTGATGTAAGTATGGCTGCGCAGTATTGAGCTCTTACATATAGCATTTGTGTTGGAGCTTTCTTTTTAAACCCACACCTCCAACCACGAACACCTTCACCCATGTACGTTTCCATGTGACGCATCACGTATATCGCACAGTCATGCTGATTTGTTTCATCTCTCCACCACATCTTTAACCTTAAGATCAACGATTTTCCAAGCCCTGTAGCTTTTTCCCTCAATCCATTCGTCACCAAGTATTCTACAAACAAATCCCTTTATAGAAAGCAACAAACAATATGTAATATTATCACAAGAAAATTACGACACGTTTAGCTATGTAACGACGTAACACTCTACGTTTTTATCAACAATTTCAATCATTTAAGAAATTCAGTTAATTCATATCACCAATTTTAGCATAGATTTTGATCATATTAGATATTTTTCGCGAACACCAATGATAGTCTTTGCATTTAGCTTCGTCATGAAATAAGATTATTAGCACATAACTAGTAATATATCCAACATAATACTGAATGTGTATCTCAACAATATAAATCATGCAAGTAATTCAGTTAAATTATAATCATCAGATTGCCAAATATAAATTAACACATTCAAGAATTTGTACTTTTCAGAAAACATGTGTAATATTCTTAGCATATTGTTTTATAAAAATGAATATTTTAGCGAATACCAAGAATCTGCATGATTTTAGCAAACACTTATAATATTATTTAGCATTTAATTGCACCATAAATCTGTAATGGGTTTAGCATATAGTTTGATCATATTAAATTTTTTCAGCAAACACCAACAACAGCCTTAGCATTTAGATTATACATTAAATCACATAAGTAGCACATAAATAGCAATGTATAAACCCATTACTGAATCTGTTTCTCAACAATCTAAGTCATTTAATGAATTCAGTCAAATCATACCAGACCTTCAGATAATCAGCATATTACCAGATAATCAGCATATTACCAGACATAAATTAACACATTCAAAAATCTGTAATTTCAGCAAACACCTGTAAAAAATTTTAGCATCAGAAAAATTCACATCCGAGAATCAAAATTATTTTATGAAACGCCTATTCCATATATGTAGTTTTTAGCCTCTACAATTTGAATACATCACAGTCAGTAAAATCTCGAACACAAATTAGGACTACCAGGCATCATTTTCACATATAAAAGCAATTCTGTATTTAATTTTTAGCGTTGCCTTAGTTTCAGAATCATATAAATCACCAAAAACTTGACAAACAAAAAATATAAAATTCAAAAAAACAAACAAACTTAATTATAACATTCCAATTCGTTGAGAAATTAATTGCATACAACGCAACCATAAACCGGAGTCAAAGGTTAGCACAACAACAATCTATACCAATTAGTATATAAAACCCTAATTCTTCAGACACAAGTACTAAAATTCGACGCAGAACGCGAATCAACTAAAAAAATAATAACAAATACTATTAGGTTCTAACCTCTTAGTCTCATCTTCCTAGCATGGCCGGCGGCGTCTACACCCATAGCTGAATTAACCATAGTTATGATCGGAAAGTACAAAGAAAGCCTTCAAATTGAATACGAGCAACGAACCCTAATGGTAAATGACGCTAATTTTATAGACATTCCCTGCCCGAATCTCGTAAGGAATGTGCGATCTAAAAATATGCTAGAATACACGGGTGGGTAGTCCGGCGAGATTATTGGGATGCTATGATTGATTTTGGATTTTTTTTTGATTTTTGGGGAAGAAGGTGAATGATTTTTGTAGATTTCGGGGTAATTTTGGGTTGCTATGATTGATTTCGGGATTTCTTTGTTTTTTGGGGAAGAAGGTGAACGATTTATCCATATTTCAGTTAGATTATTGGGATGCTAAGATTAATTTCGGGATTTTTTTGATTTTGGGGAAGAAGGTGAACGATTTCTGCAGATTTCGGTTCCTTTTTGCAAAAATCGAGAATGAATTTCTGGATTCGATATTGAGCAGATTTGTGGGGATATACTAAATGTCCAATATGACCCTCCAATTCCAAAAAAGAAGCGCGCGTGTGCATTATTTACGTGACATACCTTACATAAAATAATAAACTACAACCGTTGGATTATCACATATTAACTGCTGGGATTGGTTCCTAGTTCCCACACAGGGCAAGGTTCCCACGAGATCCCGCCCCTATCTATCTATATATATATATATATATATATATATATATATATATATATATCTCAACACCCCTCTTCAAGGTAGAGCATGCGGGTTCAAGATGCCCAGCTTTCTAAGAAGAAAATCAAATTGTGTCTTTCCGAGAGCTTTCGTAATAATATCTGCCAATTGAAACGTTGTAGGAACATAAGAGAGATCAATCAAACCTTCCGTAATAGAATCATGAACAAAACTACAATCAACTTCAATGTGTTTCGTGCGTTCACGATAAACCGGGTTCTGAGCACTATGCAAAGTCGATTGACTATCACAAAATAACGGAATGGAACCCGGATGATTAATCCCCAAACTTAACAACAAACCTTTAAGACACTTAAGCTCACACATGACGACCGCCATCGAAGGATACTCTGCTTCAGCCGAAGATTTGGAGACGGTGTGTTGTTTCTTCATTTTCCATGAAATAGGGGACTGCCAAACAAAAACTATCCATCCCGTCAGAAGAACGGCGTGTGAGAGGACATTCATCCCAGTCCGAATCGCACAATACTTGCAAAGATAAAGGACCATCTGCTCGTAATAAAATGCATTGACCCGGGGTTCCCTTTAAATACCGAACAATACGCAAAGCGGCCTCCCAGTGCTCATGACGAGGGTCATTCATGAACTAAGACAATATGTGAACGGAATAGGCCAAATCAGGCCTCGTTACTGATAAATACACAAGACGACCCACGAGCCGACAATAAGTTCCAGGATCAGCAAGGTTAGCCCCTGTAGTAAGACCGAGCCGATGATTTTTCTCAATAGGGAAATCAACTGGTTTGGCCCTCAAAAGACCAACCTCTGAAATTATGTCGAGAGGATACTTGCATTGACAAAGAAATATGCCACGTGAATTGCGAGCTACATAGAGACCAATAAACTATTAAAGTGGACCAAGGTCTTTCATATGAAACCAATCACTCAAATATGCTTTAAAAGTACATAACGCAATGGAATAATTTCCAAAAATGATCAAATCATCAACGTACACCAATACATTATGTTGGACGCCATCCGCGGTGTAAGTGAAAAGGGAATAACCAGAGTATGATTGGAGAAAGCCATAACCTTTTAAAGCCATAACGAGCGTCGCAAACCAACAACGAGGTGCTTGTTTCAATCCGTAAAAAGATTTACGAAGGCGACACACTAAGTCAGGATTCGAAGACTCGAAACCAGGGGAAATTTCATGTAAACCTCCTCGTTAAGGTCACCGTGGAGAAAGGCATTGTGCATGTCCATTTGGTGGAGTTCCCAATTCTTGGAAGCGGCGATAACAAGAAAGGCACAAATAGTTGCCATCTTCGAACCGGGGAAAATGTCTCATTATAATCCAAGCCTTCTATCTGATGGTTATCGAAAATAACAAGGCGAGCCTTTAACCGCTCAAGAGCACCAGTAGAGTGATACTTACGTTTATAAACCCATTAATTACCTAATGCACGTTTTCCAGGAGGTAAATATTCAAGAGTCCAAGTTCCAGTATCCTCTAGCGCTTGGATCTCCTCTTGCATTTACTTCTTCCACCCGTCATCCTTTATGGCCTCTTTAAAAGAGCGAGGTTCATTACCAACTATGACAGCCATGAGAAATGCCCGATAGGGCGCTGAATTTTTTTCACAAGATATATAATGTGCTAAAGGGAAAGGTGTACCTGAGGAATGTTGTGGAGGGAAAGTAAGAACACTAGATGGACTCTCTTTGACCACGAGATGATTAACATAGTCCTGTCGAAGAACTGAAGGCACTTTCGATCGCATGTCATGACCTAAAGCAGGATTCATAATGGCAGAACTCGGAACGCCATCTGAATCCCAGTCGGTGTAGGTGGTGGCGAACCTACTTCAGATGGGGAAACAGATTGCCCCAAATCAGTGGTTGGCTCGATAGTCGTCTTGACGGACGTCGGAGCGTCGGTCCAGCTGTGGTAATGATGGGATGTGGAGAAGTCGGTTCATCATGAGCAAGAGGCACTTCCTACGCATCTGAATAGGGTTTCGAGTATCAACATCCACGTGGATATTAAAATTATCCGTCGGATTAAAGTTGCTAGCTTCGGTGTCAATAAATGGAAAAATGCCTTCAAAGAAGTGTACATCCCGTGAGATAAAAAATTTATTTGTGTCAATGTCGTAAAGCTTCCAACCCTTCTTCCCAAAAGGGTAACCGACAAAGATGCACTTACGACTATGACTCTCAAGTTTATCGCCTTTGGATTTCTGGTTGTGAGCAACGCACAAGGAACCAAATACGCGAATCGCATCATAAGATGGAGTATAAACAAATAATTTTATAAAGGGAGTCAAGTTATCAAGGACAGTGGATGGATTTTGATTTATGAAATGCGCGGCTGCCAAAACACACTCGCCCCAAAAATAAATAGGTGAATTGGAATGAAGTCTTAAAGCACGAGCAATGTTAAAAATATGTTTGTGCTTCCTCTCGACTCGACCGTTTTGTTGTGGAGTCCCAACACAAGAATGTCAAAACAAAATACCTGAAGCAGAAAAATAATCCAATAAACAATTGAATTCTTTGCCATTATCACTTCGGATAGTTTTTATAGTTTAAGAGAATCGTCTTTCAATCATAGCAACAAAGAACATGAACATTTGAAAGACCTCTCTTTTATCCACCATCAAAAAAACCCACACAGCTCGAGAATAATCATCCACAATAGTGAGGAAATAAAGAGCACCGCAAGAAGATGTATGTTTATACGGTCCCCGCAAATCAATATGAATTAATTCGAAAATTCGACTAACTTTATTGTTACTTAAAGAGAAATTGTTCTAGAATGTTTAGCACGAAAACAAACTTCACATGCTTTATTCAAGGTACCCCTAAAGTTTTGAACAGGATGTAGTAATCTCACTAATTTCTCGAAAGGATGCCCCATTCTATTATGCCAAAGTGCTAACGATGAAGAATCACCGTCTACCGTGATTGTCCGAACTGAGCTCGGTTCCCTGAAGTAGTAGAGTCCATCTTGGTTACTTCCTGTTCTGTTTTGCATTCAATTGTTGTGTTTTTCCTTGTGTATTTAGTTAGAGTTTTGTGTTGTTTTTAGTCATTTTTAGTCGTTTATTCTAGTTCTTAGGTCATTTTCTTGTTTATTCGCTTCTAGTCTTATAGTGTACGAAATGTGAGGTGTTTGTGCTATTTTTGGGGTTTTTAAGTTTGAATTCTTGTTTTGTAGGTGGCTAAAAGGATTATATTCACTCGGCGGACGTTTTGGAGTGGAAAACGAGAAATTCAAGCCGAAAGCATACAAGATCGACTGAAAAGACTCAAATCGACTGTCGGATCGACTGGTGGTCGATCGAATGGTCCTGGATCGACTGAACGAGCTCCAAATCGACTGCCGGACAGTAGCCAATGTCTTGCAAGTAGAGCAGTCAATCGACTGCCCCTCAGTTGATCGACACCCCTTGCAGTCGATCGACTGCAACGCTGAGGGCTGCGGGAATTTTGATGTTTTTAACGTTTTTGCCCCGACAAACAACTATATAAAGCCCACACCTTGCACCATTAAAGAAACAACTCCCTTCCCAACCCTAACTTGGGTTTGGGATCAAATCACTCTCAAGTTATTTGATAATCCTCTCTTTCTTAGGTTTTAGATTTAATTTCAAGCTTTGATGTAATTTCCTTTTCTATATTAGATTTAATTTCAAGCACCTCCTTGGGTCTGTAAGCCTAAGAAGAATCCAAATACTCCTTTGTATTGTTACTTTTGATGCAATTACATTCAAGCTTTGTTTCATTTCTTAATTCAAGTAAGTTTCCTTTCAATTTCTTGTTTTATGCTTTATTTCCAAGCTTGTTCTTCATTTCCATACTTTTTTCTTCATTTTATGCCTTTTGTCTTAGCACCTTGATTTCATGATAGATCTTAAGAATTGGATATGGAATTTAGATGAGTGACACATCTAGATCATAGCTTAAGTCTTAGATAATCTTGATTTTGAGTTGTTCTTGTGGTTTATTTGCAATTTAACTTTCATGCATAGTTTTAGGTTAAATCTTAGATATACTCTTTGATGCTTGTTATTTTCCTTAAAGTTTTAAACCTTCATGAAAATTTGCATTATTTGAGTTTTTATGCATAGTTGTACCTTGTGCATGCATGCTTGTACTTGGTGAAACAATGCTTATTTTTACTTGTTTTCATTATTTGCTTGCATTTTCATATTAAGGCATCCGACGAGGCATTCTACCAACTTGAAATTTCAATTCCTAGTTTAGTTTAGATAGGTTAATTGATTTATTTTTATTTTCTTTTTATTTTCAAAGCTTGAAACACATTGATTCCTTCAAATGAATCGATCTCCGATAATATCGAGCCATGAACCAGATGATTTATTCATCACCACTAAAACTATGAAAACACGTTCCAATCAGCGTCCCCGTTCGGTCCTGTATAATACACATAGAAGAATTAGAGGTGACGATGCTATTTTAATCCTCGCACAATTGTGGTACGGAAAGTAAGTTGCAATTCAAGTGAGAAACAAAGAGAACATGATGAAGGGTTACAGTGTCTGACAATCGCATATAACCCTCCTTGGTGGCGACAACCTGTTTGCCATCGGGAAGGCCAACAGGTCACACTATGTCATTTACATTAGATAAAAGAGAAATATCACCGGTTACATGATTAGAGGCACTCGTATCAATTATCCAATACTTACCACTCAGACGATCATTCAAAAGAGTCATATTACCTAACACACTTGCGAGCGTCTTCCATTGATCTGCGGAGAATGTTTGATTTGTTGGTGCACCAATATTTTCGGTGGCTGCCACCATTGCGTTGCGCGAAAGATGCCTCCCCCCCGACCACAGCCAACTGAAGGGGAGGAAGGATAAGTCGGCTTACCACGATTAGCCGCACTGACAGGTTTTGGGCGATCCTCCCACCATTATGGAAAACTAATAATCTCGAAGGAATGAGTGATATCGTGACCGATTTTCTTACAATGGGTGAAGGAAAAAATTGATTTGTCATGCTTGTCAGTTATGCCCCGTCCGTACGAACAGCAAAACCGACGGCGTACAGTTTCTCATCTGGAATTACGGAGGCCAGTCAAACACGCTCATCCTGAATAACTAGCTGGTAAGCGCGATTTAAAGAGGGCAGTGGGTCGTGGGCAAGAATATTCGATCTCAATTGACCATAATTTTATGCACACAAACCCATCAAAAACTCATGAAGCATATCACTTTTACGTCGTTTTTAATGATCTTGAGCAGCGGTACAATTAGAACAACATGAGCAAGAAATCAAGGGTTCATGAGTATGTATTTCCTCCTAGAGGGTAGTCAACTTCCCATAATAAGAAGCAACGGACATAGATTTTGTCTGAATGCAACTAGCAATGGCAGATTTTAATTGTTGAATTCTAGGGCCGTTAACGAGAGCAAATCTCTCTTTCAGTGTATCCCACAAGCGTGTAGCATCTTTGTGTTTAGCAAAGGTTGATTTTACCTCAGGTGTGTGGTGTTCATGATCCACGAGACAAGCATGGCCTGAATAGTTTTCCAATCGGACTCGGTACATGGGGGAATCGGTCGTGTGATGGAGCCGTCCAAGAAACTAGATTTCCGTCTGGCCTACAAGGCCGTTTCAATTTCCGCTGCCCAATCGTCGAAGTTGTCTCCATTAAATCTGGCTACGGTGATAAAATCACCGGAAGATCTTGAGGACCCAGGAAGAAGGGGGAACTTATATCGATTTTTTGTGGAGCTTCTCCTGCCATATTTTCTGTTTTTTTTTTTAATATATTTTTGATGGTTTGGCTCTGATGTCATGATAAACCAAGAAAAACTGCTTCCGGAAACTATTGAGATTACATATGTATATATAGGACATCAACCCTAAGTGTATCCTCTATTTTAAGAAAATAAGATAATTCTACCACATAAATATCTATCGCTATATATATATATATATATATATAGGGTTGGGTTCAAATGAGAACCCGTCATTATATGTGAACCTAGGGACTCATCTTGACCATTAGATTGGATAATCTTGATGGTTGAGATAATGACATGTCAGCATGGTAATAATGTAAAAAATGCATTAATTAGTTAAAAATGGTATTTTGGACATATATCAACGTTTACAAAGAGCATTACATTGTTCTTTAGAAAGTACAATAGATTAAGAAAAAAAACACTATGACTGTATACAAAAAGAATCGCAAATCTCGTCTATAAACTGCAAATTCAAAAATTTGAAATGAAACTCAAATCTTCAACAAACCATAACTTTTTCAAATTTTATTCGTTTTGAATGAAATATATATCAAATTAATCACATTCTCAAGATCTATAATATGGTTTGTTGAAGATTTGAGTTTCATTTCAAATTTTTGAATTTGCAGTTTATAGACGAAATTTGCGATGCTTTTTTGTATACAATCGTAGTGTTTTTTTTTCTTAATCTATTGTGCTTTCTAAAGAACAATGTAGTGCTCTTTGTAAACGTTGATAGGACAAAAAAAATCCCGAAACTAATTATGGTTAAGAGAATAGTGGAAAGAACCCCAAAGAAAAGGGGATTGGACATGCTAATCCCCTCAAAGTGGTAATTATGCACTACGAGGTAGGGCCGTGGAGGCTCTCCCCATGTATGGCGCAAAGATGGTGGTAGCGCCCCAAGTGGCCATGTAATTTGGGACTGGTGGTTATAAAACCAAGGCACCACACGAGAACCCCTCAAAGAAACGAGAGAGAGTTGGAAATGAACCTTGCTATAGATGTGGTGACACTGGGCATTGGTACCAAAACTGTCACGCAAGTGATAAGGTGGAAGCCATCTACAAGAAACTTAGAGAGTCTAAAGAACAAGAGACTCACTATGTGGAAAATGGAGATCTTGACGCTGATGTCAACCTCACGATTGCGGACTTCAATGGCAATAAGAACCTTGCTCAGTCACTTGATGTTCCTGATTTTGAGTGATCTACTTCATCTATTTACTTATATTTCAAGATATTTGTGAAGGCATGATTGCCTCATTTTATTGAGAATATGGAGTTTGGTATTTTTTGAATTAGATTTACTTTGGACAAGACATTTATTTGATTGGATTATTAATAATTTTGAATTTCATTCTAAAGTATTGAATGTATTCGACTTTATTATTTACAAAACTATGTGCTTGGTTCAAATACAGCAATAAGATGTGCAAAAATACATCTTACGCATAGAGCTACATATTCGAATGAGAAGTATATCATTCTAGATCATCCACAACACTCCAATGAATTAGAGAAATTCCTCTAACTCTTTACATGACACTATCACCACTTTTACAAGGAATGTCGCGCGTGAAATAGAGTGCTCAGCTGATAGTGGAACTACTCACACAATTTTAAGGAATAGACAATTATTTATTGAATTAATTCCTTATAACTCATATGTGACTACGATGATTGGGACATCCCAACTAATCAAAGGGCGAGGTACTGCCAAGTTCTTGATGCCTGATGGCACAATGATAACAGTCACAGAAGCTCTATATGCACCTAGAGCAAATCGAACCTTGTTGAGTTTTAAAGATATCCGTGCCAACGACTATCACTTGGAAACTCACTGTGAGAATGGAAATGAATATATATATATATATATATATATATATATATATATATATATATATATATATATATAATATATATATATATATATATATGATTTGCAAATTCAAAAATTTGAAATGAAACTCAAATCTTCAACAAACCATAACTTTTTCAAATTTTATTCGTTTTGAATGAAATATATATCAAATTAATCACATTCTCAAGATCTACAATTTAAGATACATATTGCATGTTTTAAAACGTAAATAATATATATATATATATATATAATATATAAATATAAATATAATAGGACTGATTTTAGCACTACAGTACTGTGTAAAAAGCACAATGAACCTGGACATATAATTGCACTGTGCAATATTAGATCTAAGGCCAGGATTAGTCCCTAGGTTCACATATAATGACGGGGTTCTCATTTGAACCCAATCCTATATATATATATATATATAGGGTTGGGTTCAAATGAGAACCCGTCATTATATGTGAACCTAGGGACTCATCTTGACCATTAGATTGGATAATCTTGATGGTTGAGATCATGACATGTCAGCATGGTAATAATGTAAAAAAATGCATTAATTAATTAAAAATGGTATTTTGGACATATATCAACGTTTACAAAGAGCACTACATTGTTCTTTAGAAAGCACAATAGATTAAGAAAAAAAACACTACGATTGTATACAAAAAGCATCGCAAATTTCGTCTATAAACTGCAAATTCAAAAATTTGAAATGAAACTCAAATCTTCAACAAACCATAACTTTTTCAAATTTTATTCGTTTTGAATGAAATATATATCAAATTAATCACATTCTCAAGATCTACAATTTAAGATACATATTGCATGTTTTAAAACGTAAAAAATATATATATATAATTAAATTAAAAAAACTGGACTGATTTTAGCACTACAGTACTGTGTAAAAAGCACAATGAACCTGGACATATAATTGCACTGTGCAATATTAGATCTAAGGCCAGGATTAGTCCCTAGGTTCACATATAATGACGGGGTTCTCATTTGAACCCAATCCTATATATATATATATATATATATAT
>BMAC01000725.1:223720-239595 GCA_014905375.1 Phtheirospermum japonicum | reverse complement strand
TATCAACGTTTACAAAGAGCACTACATTGTTCTTTAGAAAGCACAATAGATTAAGAAAAAAAACACTACGATTGTATACATATGTCCAAAATACCATTTTTAATTAATTAATGCATTTTTTTACATTATTACCATGCTGACATGTCATGATCTCAACCATCAAGATTATCCAATCTAATGGTCAAGATGAGTCCCTAGGTTCACATATAATGACGGGTATAGGATCGGGTTCAAATGAGAATTCCGTCAATATATGTGAATTTAAGGACTAATCCTGTCTTTAGATCTAATATTGCACATTACAATTATATGTCCAGGTTCATTGTGCTTTTTCACAGCACTGTGTGCTAAAATCAGTTCAGTTTTTTTAATTTAATTATTATATATATATATATATATATATTATATATATATATATATATATATATATATATTTACGTTTTAAAACATGCAATATGTATCTTAAATTGTAGATCTTGAGAATGTGATTAATTTGATATATATTTCATTCAAACGAATAAAATTTGAAAAAGTTATGGTTTGTTGAAGATTTGAGTTTCATTTCAAATTTTTGAATTTGCAGTTTATAGACGAAATTTGCGATGCTTTTTGTATACAATCGTAGTGTTTTTTTTTCTTAATCTATTGTGCTTTCTAAAGAACAATGTAGTGCTCTTTGTAAACGTTGATATATGTCCAAAATACCATTTTTAATTAATTAATGCATTTTTTTACATTATTACCATGCTGACATGTCATGATCTCAACCATCAAGATTATCCAATCTAATGGTCAAGATGAGTCCCTAGGTTCACATATAATGACGGGTTCTCATTTGAACCCAACCCTATATATATATATATATATAGGATTGGGTTCAAATGAGAACCCCGTCATTATATGTGAACCTAGGGACTAATCCTGGCCTTAGATCTAATATTGCACAGTGCAATTATATGTCCAGGTTCATTGTGCTTTTTACACAGTACTGTAGTGCTAAAATCAGTCCAATTTTTTTAATTTAATTATATATATATATTTTTTACATTTTAAAATATGCAATATGTATCTTAAAACTTTTTCAAATTTTATTCGGAAATATATATCAAATTAATCACATTCTCAAGATCTACTATTTAAGATACATATTGCATGTTTTAAAACGTAAAATATATATATATATATATATATATATATATATATATATATAAATATAATTAAATTAAAAAAACTGAACTGATTTTAGCACACAGTGCTGTGAAAAAGCACAATGAACCTGGACATATAATTGTAATGTGCAATATTAGATCTAAAGACAGGATTAGTCCTTAAATTCACATATATTGACGGAATTCTCATTTGAACCCGATCCTCTCTCTCTCTCTCTCTCTCTCTCTCTCTCTCTCTCTCTCTATATATATATATATATATATATATATATATATATATATATATATATCGCAACAGATTCATTTCCCTCTCAAGTTTTCTTTTCGTTTTATTTTTTTGGGAAGGAATAATAAAGACTAGAGAGGTTTTTGATTAATCAAATTTTCTCCATTTATATAACTGTACAGTATAAGTTCAAAATTTTAGTAACAATTTCATAATGGCTATTTGCCACTTCAAAACGAAAACACTTTAAAAGTAGAGGAAATGAAGCTGCAATTCTCATGAAATTAAAATGGAGTTGCATTTTGCTCTAATTAGATTTCTCTTGTTATTTTCTTTCATACCATCTCTGCTCATCAATATCATAATTAGTGCAAAAACACCAAACAATCTGATCTCCGAAGTTTGCAATAAAACAAGAAATCCAAGTCTGTGCTCACAAATTCTAAAATCAAACCGTAAAGCTCTCGAGGCCTCTTCTCCACTTGAACTAGGGGAAATCGCTATAAACTTAAGCATATCCAGTGCTCAATCAACCAAAAAAACTACAGTTATGAGGCGCTTCTTAAGAACAAGAGACAGGGTACTAAAAGACCGATACAAATATTGCGCCACGAATTATGACAGTGCCGTACACTACCTGAAGTCAGCAAACTTCTTCTTGAAACTCGGGATTTTTCTGAAACTTGCAGGGTATACAGCAGCGGCATTGAATGAGCCCATTTACTGCAGAGAAAGCTTTGCAAAGCAGCCTCCGGCTGAACCGGCATGGCTTAAAAAAGGCAACGACAAGTTGGAATGCCTTTGTAGTGTCGTTTTGGTCATTTCTAACCGTTTGTCTGGGAAAAAAATATCTGTTCTTGAGAGTAAAAACATGTACTTGGATTGAGCTCGAATTCAGATAAGGAAAGTTAAACAAGAAAAATGACATGGTATTTTTTTTTCCTTTGTAAGATTTATTTCAACAACTGATAAATACAAAGTAATAGATGTTTTTGCTCACTACAACGCACATCTTATTTTTTTTAGGCATAATTTTTACACTTTTTTTTTATCACTAATGTTTTAAACCTTTTTTTTTTCTATAATTTCCCTATTGGTTTTTTCTGGAAAGATCCGAGAAAATATATTTTTGCGTCTGGCCGACGATATAATTACCACAACCCGTAACTACAGAGAACACCGGAACCTGTAGTTTAAGATTAGGAGTAGTATTCTTTGCACTAACTGACAATAAAATTATTACAACCGGTAAAATACATGAAGCCCATTTAAATCATGTAAAACTGCATTTGAAAATACAATCGACATTTCCAACGAAATACATAATAAGCCAAAAAAAATCCCATTACACCAAACAAAAAAAAGAAAAGAAAACGTAAAACTAACTTTAGAAAAAAGAGAGCGAGTCAACAACAAAAGGGCAGATGATCACTCTATGCTCGTTACACTCCGCAAAATCGATCCTCTGGCTACAGTTGCAACTAAAACAAGCAAGGAACCTAAAAACGAGTCAAGTGGATTCGATAACTTCATCAGTAGTGCGTCTCTAAGATTAGAACCATCAGTTTGATCCGTATGAAACGGGATTGGATTCCCAATCCCCGCAAAATGTGTTTCTCGAAAGCTGCAGTAAGTTCATCTAAAACCAAATTCAATATATTCATACTTATTCCGTCAATAAATCAATCAAGCACTGAAGCAAAAAAATAGAAAGAAAAAGAAAAAAAAAAAAAAAAACGTTACTTCTTAATCAAGTCAGTGATGTCCTGTCACAATAAATATGTGTTAGTGGATGTGGAATTCGGCATATAGTAGATTAGTTTTAGGCCACATTAAGGTGGTTAAAAAAACTACCTTTGAGACGAAGAAACAACAACAAAAAACAGAACTCAATTATCTTTCGGAATGTATTACCACTTTCCGAATGTTTTCTTGCTAATGGTCTCTTTTGCCTCATTCTTCCCCTTCCCCTTTAAGAGGAAAACAATCGTTACCTTTTATCGACAATAATTGTATCATGGGAAAAGAGTAAATTTCCAATTTTATTTTCAAACTAACATTACAAAAAGTAAAACAAAAACGAATAGCCCTTGTAGTCATGAAGTTGAAGTTGTTGGAATTCGTAGAGACGAACACCATGCTCGTGCAGCGGAAGTTTAAAAATTTTGTAAGTCCAACAAATTCATCCTGTGAAAGAATATATTTATACGATACATAAACGAGATAAAAGCATGAAAATCCAGGTCCGAGTTCAACACTAAGGTATCCACGCAATTAATTCTCCGACTGCAATACGATACATAAACACTAGTACAGAAAACACATTCTAGAACAGACGATCTAGAACGAATATTTTGTCTACCTTCTAAAATGTCTATCCGGTGGCATTTTCGTAAATAAATTCGTAATCCTAGAACGTATTTTAAAATGTACGTTCTAAACATTTTGAGACTGACAACATCTAGAAGGTATTTTTTAATATACGTTCTAGTATGCGTCATATCTAGAACGTGTATTTTAAGTACCTTCTGAAATTTTCCATCTAGAACGTATATTTTAAGTACCTTATGGGATGTACGTTCTGAAAATTTCGACACTGTTCACATTTAGAAGGTATTTTGTAATATACGTTCTAGTATGTGGCATATCTAGAACGTATAATTTAATTACCTTCTGAACAGTTTAAAGAAGGCATAAATAATAAAACACTCCAGAACGTATAAATAATAATACCTTCTGATAGATTAAAAATCCCAGAACGTATTATTATTTATGCGTTCTAGATATTTATAGATTTAATTTAATTATTAAATTATGTCCGCTCATTTTTATTCCCTTTCACCTCCTCGTTACCAAGCCCAACCCTTATCCCCTTTCATCACTCCCGTCGCCACCTCTAGGAGCCGCCTGCCACCACCTCCAAAAGTCGTCAGCCACCACCACCAAAAACCTTCCGCCTAATCCGCTCTGCCCCGAAACCCATCAAACTAATCCGTTCTCTCTGGTTCTTCGTCGTCGTTGTCCAGCAGCCGTAAAATTGAAGCTTCATCCTCTGGTGGTCTCAAACTCCTAACCCTCACCACCAATTATGAAAACCCATCTTCGATTCGCAACAGTATACGCCACTCCCAAAAATCAGGCGTTGATCCCCTTTTGGAGAAAAAAGGCATCTCGTCGGTCGGCGACAATCCTACCAAATTGGATATGTCAATTCCTTCTCATCGGCAAGTCGAAACTAACCCAGCAGTCAATTTCAAGAAAGGGGCTCCAATTTTGGCGAATTCGATCTTTGTAGTTGGCGATCCCCTTTTGGGCAAAAATGGAAATTCGCCGGTTGGTGCCTCTCCGGCCAAATTGGGTAAGCCACAACCTTCCTCTCGTCAAGTAGATGCCTCCGCCATCAGGGTTACAGGCTTACAAACTCTTCCGGCTCTGACCTCCCTGTAGCTCCAACACCTTTTACTCGCCCAACCCTTTCTGCTCAAAACAAGCTTAGTCTGGCTCCCGCTACGGCAGCTCCGACAGCCCCTGGCACCGTGAAGTCCTACGTGGAGGTTGTCTCGATAGGCAATACAATCTTGACACACGCCCCCGGGTCTATCGAAAAGACACTCGAAATCCCAGAACTGATCTTCTCTGTCCCGGAGCGTTTACAAGCTTCGATTGACTTTAAGCACGCCATCGTCAGAAAGTTTTCATTTGGTAGGCTAAAAAATCAGGTACTTCGCTCGCACCTTGTTAAAATGGGATGCTTGGGCTGCAAATTGACGCACATAAACTTGAGGCATGTTTTGATTAGTGTTCTTGGTGAAAGAATGTTTTCAGAGTTGTGGATGAGACGGGAGTTGTCGATTGGTAACTTCCCGATGTGTGTTTAACAGGATTTTAAATATCTCCCGAGAAAAATAACTGGATTTTATATAAACTGTAATTTAGTATTTACTAGTGGTATGTGCGTAATAATTTTAATTATAGGTGACCTTGTTGGAGAAGAGCTTTGAGGCTAAGAACAAGCTTGAGCCGGACCGCAAGACTCAGCTGGCTAAGAATCTCATCTTGCAGCCACGACAGGTGGTGGTTTGGTTTCAGAATAGACGTGTCCATTGGAAGACAGAGTAGCTCGAGAGAGATTATGGCGAGCTTAAAGCGTCCTTTGAATCTCTCCGCTCTAACTACAACTCCATTGTCAAGGAAAATGACAAACTCAAAGCTGAGGTAAAAAGGCACAGTTTTAACTATTAACTGCTTATGACCTTTTTCTTTTTGTTGCTTGTGCTTTGATTAACTTATGAAATAGTTATATATCTCTTATATAGATATGCTTCAAGTGTTGTTTTATGTGTCTTTGTTTTATTTAGTCAAGAGCAACTTATGGTTATTTCTACGTGTATTAAGAAAATGTTGATTAATGTAGATTAAGTATAGTAATATTTAATTTTGTTCAGATTTTCATTTTTCTGCAATTTATATAATTTATGATAATTGAGTAAAAATTTTATTTCATAAGTAATTACTTATTTTAGCTAGCATGTAAAATTCCTTGTATTATTGAATATATGCAATAGTAAATTATAAGGTTTTGTGTTCATAAATGAAAATCAATAAGATGATGTATTTGTGTTGATCATGTCTAGCTAATTTAATTAATGCTACATATTCGGAGCTGAAAAAAGAGCCCTGTATGATAATGAAATGAAGGCAACATCTCCTAATCTGAAGAATTTCATGAACTGTAGCAGCAACCAGGTAAGAAAAGTAATGGTATATATATATATTATATAAATACATAATAATTACTACGGCCTATATATTAACATGAATTTCGAATTTCTTGATACTATGATATGATAATTATTATAGAGAATAAATTGTTGTAAAATTAAACCACTATATTTATAAAATTAAACAAGAAGAAAATTAAACCAGCAGTTGGTTCAAGAGACTGATCAAATGGAACAAATGGAACAGATGCGTCTTTTATGGAGTCTATGTATTATATTGAGTCTATGTACGGRGGCTCTGCCGCAGCTGCGCCTCCCGGTGCTCTCATGGTGGCTCTTACTCTTATTCAAGGAGCTGCTGCTAAAGGAGCTGGTACTCTTTATTTATTTTTTATTTTTTTTCTTGATGTTTTTAATTTAATCTGGGTTGCTTGTTGAGATGGATATTTTAGTTGTACTTGAATTTTTCCGTTTTTAATCTTGTTAGTGGTATTTGGTAAGATGGATTTGGTGTGTGTAATTTTGTGTACCATCTAATTTCTTTAAGAGGTAAAAAATGACATATATTTATTTATCTAATTGAGTTGCATTTGTTGTACTCTTGCATTAATGTTACTTGACCTATGAAATAGGCACATCAAATACGGGGATGAGTATTAAATTCTGCTGACCTGTCTTTACGGCTGGCTATTTCACTTGTTAAGCAAATGAATGCTCTATAAATAATTTGTGTAAAAATTTGTTAATTAAAATGTGAATCTAATTGTGAGATGCTTATCTTTGATTTTGCATAAATTCTCAGTATGTTTGGATGGATCATTACCCGGGTATCACTTGGATCGCGGGTTTGGGTCAGGAGCAAACAGTTGGATCGTCAACTTAGAGGTTTGTGGCAATTTGGTCTATAGTTATAGCTGTTGAACCAAAATTCAGTTTATTAATTTTTTTAAAATTATATTTTGAAATATGTGGCAGGGTGGTGGGTGGTGCAATAACATAAGAACATTTGTGTAACGTAAAACGACGAGACGCGGATCGTCGAATTATTTCGAAAAGCAAATTCAGTTTACAGGGATACTCTGCAACAAGGCTTCCGAAAACCCAGGTTCGAATTTGCAAAATTTTCTTTTTCTAATTTTTATTTTAAATTCCTGTTTTGCCTGATTATTTTCATGACTTTCTTCATCTAATTGTTCCACATTCAGATTTTTATAACTGGAACTGAGTAAAGATATGTTATTGTGATGGATCCTCCTTTGCAGGGGATAGTGAAAATAAGGTTTTGCCATTTATATTTCGATTAGCTAGTTTTGTTTTTAGTTTTTCTACCAATGTTAATAATATGAACCATTTTGATTGATTGATTGATTGATTATTATTATTTTATTATTATTATTATTATTATTATTATTATTATTATTATTATTGAAGCATGAAATTTAGTATTTATCTGAATTATTTAACATAAACACACCCTTATTGTTTTCAAAAGTCGTCGGTCTTTGTCAGTCTAGTTTTACTGTGCTTTTACTTGGTAAAAATAGAATTGTTTTGTGTAATAACTAACAAATATCCCTAATATTTAGTTTCTTCTGTCGGTTTCATATGAAGATGACTTCAAGTTGTAACAATACGTGCTGCTTGTTGTATTGTGCTTAATAAGTGATGACAATAACATTGCACTTAGCAGTGTAGCTACGTTATGTGTGAGAATTATTGAACTTTACTTAGCTAGATGTGGATTTCTACTTCATTTTGGGTAAAGTGTTTCTTAGAAGTGTTTCTTTTTAAATTAATCATTAGCAATAATCTAATATCGTTTAGTTTAATACATGTTATATATATGCAATCGTTTGTACTAATGTGATTTGTGTTACCTGGTGATGTTGTAGGGTTGCGCCATAAATTTTGTGAAATGCGATGACATCAAAATCTTAAGAGACATCGAGCAGTATTATAGTGCACAAATTCGTGAATATAGATGATATACACAAGCATGGACGGAATAGAGTAGCTTTTGTTTTTGGCTAAGTAAGAACACATCTCGGGTTTCTATTTATTTTGACTTTTTTTTTCTTTTTCTTCTTTTTCCCTTTTCTGGAGAAAATTGTTGAGGTAAAGAAGGATTTAGATTATTTTTTAATTTCACCTGTATTAAGCTATTCACTTTCTTGCAATAATTAATATATTCAAATATCTGGTATTTGGCAATTCTGGTGTACCTGCTTTCATTTCTCTTTTTTTATTATTTTTTTTCTACTTTCTAGAAGGTATTTTTTAATGCCCGTTCTAAATATTGACTTTCTAGAACGAACAATCTGAATATCCGTTCTAAATTATGACATTCTAGAACGTATAGTTCTAATATCCGTTCTAAAATAATGACATTCTAGAACGTATATATTGAATTGTACGTTCTAAAATATGACATTCTAGAACGTATATTAGAAAATACGTTCTAGAAAATACGTTCTAGAATTTCATTATTCTAGAACGTATAAAAGAATATACGTTCTAGAAGGTCGACATTCTAGAACATGCATTTCTAATATATGTTCTAAAATATGACATTCTAGAACGTATTTTCTAATATATGTTCTAGAAAGTCAGACCTTCTAGAACATATATTAGAATTGTACGTTCTAGAATGTATTATAGAGAACGTGGGCAGACCCAGATTTGGACTTTTTAGAACGGGTATAAAACATTCTAGAACGGACATTTTATCCGTTCTAGAATGTTAGACAATCTAGAACGGTTGCATCTAGAACGCAGCAGATTCCGTTCTAGACTGCCTATTTTATCCGTTCTAGAATGCCTGTTTCTGCACTAGTGAAACGAGATAAAAGCATGAAAATCCAGGTCCGAGTTCAACCAGTGTATTGCTATCGTGAAGAAAGTTAGGAGATCTCACGAAAGATCAAGAACTCCCAATTTCAAAATTAGGATTTATGTTTTCTAAAAACTCTCTGCGTCTCTCTTGTTTTTATTATTGTTTAAAACTTATGCCTTTATGTTATATTTATACTAGGTAAATAAGAGATCCCTAATCCTAAAAAGGGTTGGACTGTCCAAGACATGGGCCCAAAACAATTTTAGCCCAAGTACCTTTATTAATATAACATAGATAATTAAATTCAAATCCAATATAATTTAATTAAATAATTTCTATCAAATAAGAATTGATATCATAATTATTAACAATTAAATAATACAATTCCAAATTGAATATTTAATACTTTTTGATACACTCTCTAATCGAAAAACTAATAACATATAGTGTTACCTATAGGCCTTTATATACGACATCAATCCAATGATGATTCAAACAAAACTCCTAGACGGCTTAGTTGGACGAACTCAATATATAAAGAATATTCACTTGAACTCAGCGAATTATAACCTTTATACAAAACTTTGGTGAAATTCATTTCATTACAAATCACTCGATTAAGCTTAAGATTTATCCAAATGTCTAACTCAATGGCTTAATCAATTTATCTCATCTTTATTAGTCGACAACTAGACAATACTTCAATTACTATATCGAACATGTCTCTTGCATTGGCCAATGACTTTAGTCGACCTAATATAGAGATTATGAGTGATCTCTAAAGCCGTATCTACCTCGAAAGGAGTGCAAGCATTGGACATGGTCAAAGTACATCACTCAGTAAACAAGGTGCGTATTGACCTCAAGTCAAAGGATTATCACACGCTTTATACACTGATAAGTTTATAGACATACAATAAATAACTTAATAGTACGGTTTACCAATACTCTCCAAAGTATCCATGTGTCCATCACGAATAACTATTATTCGCAGTCGTGAGACTTACTGCATTCTCTAAAATGTGATGCAGACCACATGCCGACATATATTATATTATCAATATCCCAATCTTGATAATCGTTAGTCGTGGCTATTTTAAGAGTAATGTTTTATCAATGACATCTCACCATATCAATGACAACATTAACTCTACGGGAACATTTATATGAATAATCACAAACAATCAAAATAATAATTCAATAAATGTAATGCCATATATATTACGATATATATAATAATTGTGATCAAGTATAATGTCTTTAAATCTGATTGTCTCTAGAACATTCATACTTTCAATCTCCCACTTGGACTAGAGCCAATCATATATCCAATATTCAGGCTTACGAAGTGCTCATCATGCCAAGCACTGCCGACCGAGACTGCCGACATCCACCGAGCGCCTGCTCGATTCAGTCGACGCTCCGCCGACGCCCCGTCAACGCGATGGCCCAGAATTCGGAAATTAGGGTTTCTTGTGCGCCAAGACTCCTAATATCTATTTAAGACCTCATTTCTACGGATTTTGAGAGACACACAGAGTAGAGGAGAAGACCCAACACTATCCTAGAGTAATTTAGCTCATAAAAACAATAAAACCACGTCTTATAACAAGATTTGGAGACGCGAATCAAGGATCGAAGGTCTACGCGCCCGAAACACCGATTTCGCGTTCGAGAGTCCATTTTCGCCCGAGATCAGCGTCCAAACTCCGGAATAGCTGGAGCTTTTTAATTGCTTTTCATAGTTACAATAAGTACTCTAAAATTTTAGTTAATTCTTTAGTGAATTGCTTAGTTAAATTCGTAGTTAATGTTAGATTAATTTAATTAGCTTAATCGTTCTATGCTCGTATTGTGGATATTGATTAATTTAGTTTATTTATGCGATTTGGTTCATGCTTAGTTAATGTTCGTGGATTGGTGTGCTTCGTATGATAGAAATAGATCTTTAAATTCATGCTTTAGATACGTTAATTAGCTTTTAAACTTCGTAGCGTTAATTGATAATTAGTTACTGCTCTTAGTCGATAATTTAGAATAATTAGTTTAATTAGCTTAGTACACTGCTTAGTTCGTAATTGGTAATCTAGATTAAGTAATTAGTTTAATTTATCGTCTTAGTTTATAATGATCGAATCACTCTTTTCAAACCCCCAAATGTATATGTATGTTATTCAAAATTGAGAAAAATATTGATAGGACCGAACAGTTGTTTCCTCGAGAGATACGACTCGAGTCAAACTCATCACCCTACAGTTACCTCGTACACTTGCGAGCAAACTGACGTGCTTTTAAATTAATTATTAAAAACGGGGTGCACAAAAGTTTGAGTCAAAAATTTGGCGCCGTTGCCGGGGAAGCAACGAGTAGGGATTAAAAATGTTTTTCGTTTTAGTTTTTGTTTAATTTATTTTATTTGCTTTTACTTGGTTTTTGCCATTTGGTGCGTTGACGTGTTGTTGAGTTTATGCAAGGAAGGCGATCACTTCAGCGCAACCTTGTGCCATTCATCGACAACATTCACCGTTCAAATCCGCCAAGACCAAGACCCGTTCTTATTCCCGAGGACAATTCCTCGACAGCAACCGATTTTGCTTGCGATCAAGTTCCCGACATTATGTTAGGAGCACATTCAGTTCGAAACGGCGATTCACCACCGAGATCACCACCACGTCCCATACGAGCTGAGCATGGTAATGATCCGAACAAGTCATATTCTTCTAGACGTGGCGAAAGGAGGAACGAGGGAGTTAACCAGCAGCACAACATAGTCAATCACCCACTCAACATGGAGAATTTGAGGCAAAACGAAGAGATGAACGACAATGTCATGCGTCAGCACAACGTCGAGAACGTGGCATTTAGGAACGAAGATGTTTTGCAGCGAAACGCCTATATGAACAATCAACGGCACGTGAACAAGTGGTTAGAGAATCAAGATCATGGTTACGAGCAAAACAATTTCGGAAGGAGAAACGAGCGCGAGCACCGTTATGCACATAAGGACCACTACGAGAGAGCATATGACCAAATTCGAGAACCAAGGGGAGATCGAGCACTTAGACAGCGCGACTTGGCACGTCCAAAGGTTGTACCCTTTAGGTCCGCCATTGTTCTTGGACCTACCGCTAGGGCAGTCGAGATCAAACCGCATCAACTCAACTTACTCCCCACCTTTCATGGGAATGCGCATGAAGATCCCTTGGCATTTTTAAATTATTTCGTTGATGAAGTTGGCCGATTCGTAGTTCATGGCCTTCATCAAGAGGAGGTCCAGATGATTTTTTTTTCGTACAGCTTGAAGGACAAGGCGAAGTCATGGCTACTGTCCTTAGAGCCCGGTTCGTTAACCGAATGGGATATGATTAGCGAGAAATTTCTGAACCAGTATTATTCAGCCCAAACGACGGGGCATCTTCGGAGGCAAATTGCTACTTTTGAGCAATTGGAAGGAGAACTATTTCACGAGACGTGGGAGCGCTACAAAACTCTTTTGCAAGCTTGCCCCCACCACAACTATTCTCCGGAGATGACTAACCAGTTCTTTTTCGATGGTTTATTGGACCATGGGAAACGAGAGGTAGAGATAGCAGCGGGAGGAGACTTTGGAGATTTGACAGCACACGAGGCAAGACAAGTGTTGGAGAAGCAAAGCGAAAAATCCAGACAAACCAACTCTCGYCCTCGTAAAATGAGAGTTAATGAAGTTTCCATTCCCGACCCTGATTTAGACGATGGCAAGTTAGTAAAGGCAAAATGTGAAGAGATTTTCGATGAGAAATTAGCTGCTTGGAAAGCCGAGCGAGCTAGCAAGGCCGCTGCACAGAAAATGGCTGCGAATTGCAACCAGTGTGGATCCCTCCAGCATTTAGCAGACGCATGTCCTAACAACAGTGAGCAGCAAGAGGAGGTTAACGCGATACAAAGCTATTCGAACCAAAAGAAGTACACACCACAATGTGACAATCCTCTTTTCAAGTGGGGTCCGGGCAATCCAAATCATATGCCACCTAACCCACAATATCCACCGCCGCATTATGCTCAAGTACCAGTGCCACCGGTACAAAATAACTTGCATACACAAGGACAGACGTCGAGTGCTACTCAACCAAATGACCAGCTGCTAGTTTGGCAGCAGAATCAAGTGGCTGAGACGATTAGTAATAGAGAAGGGCTTACGAAGGTGAATGCGAAGATAGACGAACTTTCAAAGAAGGTGAGCGGAATAGACCAACTTTCCGGCATTGTGCATGATCTAGCTAAAAACATGGATCGAATGGAGAGGACTATGGGACAAATAGCAACTGATATTGCTCGATCAAATAAGGAGAAAGACAAGTTACCAAGTGTTTTTATAGTTTTCGTGGTGTTGAAATAAATCAACGGGTTCATGGCTTGGTATTTATCGGAATTCGATTCGATTGAAGGTTTCAATGTGTTTCAAACATTAAAAATAAAAGGGAAAATGAAAATAAAGCAAATAAAATAGCTAACTATCCTATAAAATGAAAGTGAAAGTGGGTAGGATGCCTCGTCGGATGCCTCAAATATAAAATGCAAAGTAATAATGAAAATAAGCAAGAAAATGCATTGTTTCACCAAGTACAAGCATGCAAGCACAAGGTACAACTATGCATAAAATCCTAAATAATGAAAATTAGAAAAAATTAAAAGCATCAATGGAAAGAGCAATGAAAATGGACGGGAAAGTTAAAAAACTTTAAGTAAAATAACAAGCAACGAAGTCTAGATCTAGGATTTAAGCTAAAACTATGCATGAAAATAAAAATTAAAATAGAGCATAGGAAAAACTCAAAATCATGACGATCTAAGAGCCGATCTATGATCTAGATGTGTCACTCATCTAGATTCCATAGCCAATTCATATGTTTCATCATGAATTCAAGGTGCTAAAGCAAAAGGCCTAAAATGAAGAACAAAGCATGGAAATGAAGAACAAGCATGAAATTAAAAGAAAACTTACTTGAATTAAAAAGGAGAAACAAAAGCTTGAATTAAATTGCAAGGAATCAACAATTCAAGGTAGTACTTGAATCCTTCTTGAGCTTACAAACTCAAGGAAAAGCTTGAAAATTAAATCTAGAGAGAGAAAATTAAGTCCCAAACCCAAGCTTGGTTGGGAGGAGGTGTCTTGCAAAAATGAGAGTTGTGTTCTATTTATACTAGATTAAATTGGGTTAAATGGGCCAATTTGACCTTAAAGCCTCTTTAAATCTCGGGTTTGACCCAATTGGACCCGTGTTGACCAAATTGGCTCAAGGTGGTTTGGAGATGGCTCGGAGGTGGCTCGGTCTTGGGTTGGACGAGAGTTGGTGCCCGGGCAGGGTTTGGCATCGGTTGTGGCGTGAATTGGCATCGGTTGGCGCTGGGTAAGGGTTTGGCGTCAGTTTTGGCGCTGTTTGACGTCGGTTAGCGCTGGGTAGGGGATTTGGCGTCAGTTTTGGCGCTGTTTGACGTCGGTTGGCGCTGGGTAAGGGATTTGGCGTCAGTTTTGGCGCTGTTTGACGTCGGTTGGCGCTGGGGTAAGGGATTTGGCGTCAGTTTTGGCGCTGTTTGACATCGGTTGGCGCTGGTAAGGGGTTTGGCGTCAGTTTTGGCGCTGATTGGCGTCGGTTTGAGCCTGGGCATCAGTTTTGGCGTCTCCTGGCGTGTGCCAAATGCTGCTGGGAGGCGCTGGCTTGGGTTTTGGCATCTCCTGGCGTGCGCCAAATGCTGCTGGGAGCTTTGGCTTGGGTTTTGGCTTGCCTTGGCAATGCTTGGCGAGCATTCCAGAATGTTTGCCACTTTTGAAACTTGTTTTGGCACAACTTTTGGCAATTCTTGGCATGCCTTCTACTTGACTTGTATTTTGGCCCTCAATTTCTCCACCTTTAAAATTAGGAATTTTAAATATCAAAACCCCAAGAAATTAAACCAAACCTCCAACTAATTGGAACCATTTAACCCAATTAAACATAGAATTAACAAGTAACAAGAAAAAAACAAAACTAGAAAAATGACTTAAAAACCTAAATAACCGACATAAAAACCGTTAAAACCACAATAAAAACCTAATTAAAAATACGAGAAAACACAACAATTACATGCAAAACAACTACCCCACACTTATAGGTTTGTTCGTCCTCGAACAACGAAAAGAATTGAGAGTGTACATGCAATGAACATTGTGTAAAAAGAAAAATCCTTGTGGCTTATCCTTATAATGTGATGATAGTATCAACATAGACTCGCTATCTTCATGCATTGCTCGTATTACTCTTTCTCAATTGCAAGCCAATCGATGACTTCCTCTCAAATGGAATTTTCGAGGGTGTTCGCTTAATACACTCAAGTGTTTGTAAGGGACGTTGTATACGCTCAAGTCGGACAATGCATGCACCTCGTCAAGATTTCACAAATCGGACGCTCAAAAATTGCTCGTAGTACATGATCAAGAAGAATCGAAAGAGGTCTTTATTATGGGTTGTAATGTTGGCTCTTTGGTAAGGTATGTAATTTTTGGATATAGTGGCTAACACACGATCAAACGTGATCAATCAATAACACACAAAATCCTACTTTCTAAAACCCGAAGCTTATAATCGCTTCATCTTTCCCAATTCACCAAACTCTCATTTGAAACCCTTTCGTATACTCACACGCTTTTCCGACTAATTTCACAACACATAGAAGCTTTTTGAATTTGCTTCTTTTTACTAAACGTAGCCTTTTTGAATTAGGCTTTTCACATGAACGCACGCTCTATCACTCTTCGTGATTTGTGTTGGAGTATTATTATTCTTTTTCTTCTTTTTTTGTATAAGCAACTCAAAACCCGAAACCCACAATTGATTTCCCACACATTTCTCGTCAACTAACAACACACCCCTCTCACCTCACAATTTGCAAAGATACAAGAGAGCTAA
>BMAC01000725.1:193478-219234 GCA_014905375.1 Phtheirospermum japonicum | reverse complement strand
ATCCGCCGAGCGCCTGCTCACGTCAGTCGACGCCCCCGTCGACGCGACGGCCCAGAATTCGGAAAATTAGGGTTTCTTGTGCGCCAAGACTCCTAATATCTATTTAAGACCTCATTTCTACGGATTTTGGGAGACACACAGAGTAGAGGAGAAGACCCAACACTATTCTAGAGTAATTTAGCTCATAAAAACAATAAATCCACGTCTTATAACAAGATTTGGAGACGCGAATCAAGGATCGAAGGTCTACGCGCCCGAAACACCGATTTCGCGTTCGAGAGTCCATTTTTGCCCGAGATCAGCGTCCAAAACTCCGGAATAGCTGGAGCTTTTTCATTGCTTTTCATAGTTACAATAAGTACTCTAAACTTTTAGTTAATTCTTTAGTTAATTTCTTAGTTAAATTCGTAGTTAATGTTAGATTAATTTAATTAGCTTAATCGTTCTATGCTCGTATTTTGGATATTGATTAATTTAGTTTATTTATGCGATTTGGTTCATGCTTAGTTAATGTTCGTGGATTGGTGTGCTTCGTATCATAGCAATAGATCTTTAAATTCATGCTTTACATACGTTAATTAGCTTTTAAACTTCTTAGCGTTAATTGATAATTAGTTACTGCTCTTAGTCTATAATTTAGAATAATTAGTTTAATTAGCTTAGTACACTGCTTAGTTCGTAATTGGTAATCTAGATAAGTAATTAGTTTAATTTATCGTCTTAGTTTATAATGATCGAATCACTCTTTTCAAACCCCCAAATGTATATGTATGTTATTCAAAATTGAGAAAAACATTGATAGGACCAAACAGTTGTTTCCTCGAGAGATACGACTCGAGTCAAACTCATCACCCTACAGTTACCTCATACACTTGCGAGCAAACTGACGTGCTTTTAAATTAATTATTAAAAATGGGGTGCACAAAAGTTTGAGTCAGTCGATCAACGCTATTCCTGCACCACAGCCCTGACTTCCTACCGAGCCGTCCGTAAAAATTATCCATTCTTTTTTGTCCTCGGTAGAGCTGGTCATTTCCTGCATAAAGTCGGCCAATGCTTGGGCTTTAATGGCTGTTCTAGCCTCGAATATTAATCGAACTCACTGAGCTCAATTATCCACTTGACCAGCCTCCCTGACGCCTCTGGCTTGTCCATTATGGCCCTCAACGGTAGGTTGGTTCGTAATATTATGTTGTGTGAGAGAAAGTATGGTCGTAGCTTGTGAGCTGTACCAACCAGAGCCGGCATTGCTCACTCCACCTCTACATACCGAGTCTCTGCATCGTGCAATACCTTGATCCAATAGTACACCGGCTTTTGTACCTTGCCCTCCTCTCTAAGCAAAACAGAGCTGATAGCCACCAATAGGTATAGAATTAAGGGCTCGCCCCAAATTGATTTGGTGAGCAATGACATCCCCGCCAGGTGTTCCTTCAACATCTTGAATGCTTCTTCACATTCATCACTCCACTGGAATCTAGCCTTTTTGCGTAAAGCTTGAAAAAATGGCAAGCTCTTCTCAGCTGAGTGCGAAACAAACCTGCTCAAAGCATTGATTCGACCTGCTAAGCACTGCATTTCTTTAACGTTCCTCGGCGCTTGCATTTCCATAATAGCTCTTAATTTTTACGGGTTAGCCTCAATCCCCTTCTCTTTAACCATGTACCCCAAGAACTTGCCAGCTCTGACCCCAAATGCACATTTCTTGGCGTTAAGCTTCATCCTGTGCATCCTTAGGGTATCGAAGGTTTCTCTCAGATCATCCACATGCAAGGTCACCTTCATGCTTTTGACTAACATGTCATCCACGTATGCCTCCATGTTTCTCCCCAACTGCGGTTTGAACATTTTATCCACCAGCCTCTAATACGTGGCCCCTACATTTTTTAGCCCAAATGGCATGACCACGTAACAGTATGTTCCCTTTGGGGTTATAAAGCTAACCCGCTTCCAGTCCTCCTCTGCGAGCCTGATCTGGTGATAGCCTTGCGAGGTGTCCATCATGCTTAATATCTCGCATCTAGACGTGGAATCAACTAATTGGTCTATCCTAGGAAGAGGGTAGTGATCTTTGGGGAAAGCACGATTAAGATCGCGAAAATCTATACACATACGCCAGTCCTCTTGGGTTTTAGGAACCAGCACTGCATTAGAAAGCCATTCATGAAATTGTACTTCCTGGATGTGTTTGGCTTTAAGAAATTTCTCAACCTCGGCCTCAATGATTGCCTCCTTTTTCGGCCCGAAATTATGCTTTCGCTGCTTCACTGGCTTTTCCCCAGGGCTGATATTGAGGTGGTGTTCAACGTCTGCCAGGTCTATACCCACAAGGTCTTGAGGAGACCAGGCAAAGACATCAGTGTTAATTCTCAGAAATTGGACCAGATCTACCAAAGTTTCCGGGCTTAATGTCGTCCCCACTCGCACCACTCTACTATTGTCCCCCGGAACCATCTCTACTATCATCAGTCCTTCTTCTCTCTTAGCCAGGTCTGGCTTCGCTTTTTCTTACCAAGCTCTTTTGTTCTATCGTTCCTCCTCATTACGTCTGATGCACTCGACATACGTTTTCCTGGACGCATACTGATCTCCCCTAACTTCGCTCGTTCCATCCTCAGCCAGAAACTTCATCTTCATATTGTATACGGAGATTACTGCTTGGAACTGGTTCAAGGATGGTCGTCCTAGCATAACATTATACAAGGATGGTGCATCGAATACCAAGAATCATACTGTCCTAGTCACTCTATACGGTTCTTCCCCCAGCGTCACTAAGAGTCTGACTGCCCCCAAAGGCTTCAGGGCTCCCCCCGCAAATCCTACCAAATAAGTTGTCACTTCTTCCGATTCCACATCTGGTTTTAATTGTTGATAACAGTCGTAGAACAGGATATCGGCAGAGCTTCTTGTGTCAACAAATACTCGTTTCACGTTGTAATTCGCAATAGTAGCCGTTATGACCAAGGCATCCATATGAGGAACTAAGATTCCATTCTCTTCTTCAGAACCGAAACAAATATTTGGACTAGGTGCTATCTGCCCCACCTCATGTGCTTTCCTGACCAGGTCCCTCGCGGCACAGACATAGCTGTGTTGGATCTGTTTAGAATGCTCATCCCACTCACCACCAGTGATCATTTTGATTTCTCCCCATACAATTTGATCCTGGTCATTTCGCCTTTCACCATTCCGCCCATTATCCTGCTCTCGCTTGCTCCCCTGGGGCCGTTCTCGACTGTGGTAGCCAGGACTGGACTCTTCTCTCCTCATCCGCACATATTCTTTGAGGTGCCTAGCTTGCACCATTCTGTCTAGCTCATCCTTCAAATGAGTGCACTGATCCATGTCGTGCCCGTACTCATTATGATACCTACAGAATCAGTCAGGCCTCTCTTTTCTTGGTTTCTGAGAGTAAGTTTTGGGCCATTTAAGATCGGGATGTCTCTCGATCGCCTACAAGATTTCTCCCTGAGGCATCTCCAGGGGCGTATACTTGTCAAAGCGAGGTCGTCCTCCAGCCAGGTCTGGCCTGAATCTCTTTATCGGCACAGTCTCCTCTCTGTCATATCTCTCTCTCTTCTTTTCTCCTTCCTCCTTGATTTTTAAGGCCTCTTCAAAATGAATGTACTTATCTGCCCTCTCTAAGAGTTCTCAAAACTTCAGTGCTGGCTTCACAACCAGCGACTGGAAAAATTCTCCTCTACTGAGCCCCTGTGCTAACGCATTAACCAGGAGCTCTTCCGATGCCGACGGCACTTCCATCTTTGCATTTGTAAACCAATTGATATAAGCACGCAGGCTCTCATTCTCTTTCTGCTTCAAACTAAATAGCTCGAGCGGCATTCTCTGGTATTTTCTGTAGCTAGTGAACTGATGCAGGAAAGCCGAGTTGAACTCATCAAAGTTACTGATAGAACGCGGCGGCAGTTGACTAAACCAGAGTTGGGATGATTTAGTGAAGGTCATTGGGAAGACCCAGCACATGACTGCGTCTGAGAACTTGTGCACAGCTGCTAAAATTTCGAAGCGACTCAGGTGATCCCACGGATCTGTTGTCCTGCTATACTCGAAGCCCAGAGATCTATAGGGGCCGGCACGTCATCACGCATGACCTCCTCAGCGAACGGTGTGCCCCTCCGTGCCGGAACCGTATCAGCGCTCGTCATGTTCTTCATGAATTCTCATACCTCTTTCTGCAGGCTTTGCATCTGCTCGATAAGGCCTGGATTAGCCTAACTCGACGTTTCACTGTCGGAGGTAGAGAAGTGTTCTTCTCTGTCTTGGAGGGGGGTCCGATCCATGCGCTGGCCGCACAATGGTTCCATTTTCGCTAGCGGAACTGGCCGAGCTGGTGGTGTGTTGGATGGCGGCGGCGAGATCTCCGCGAACTTCTTCTCCACGGCCACTTCCACGGCTTTTCCGATGAGCTCAGACAGTTGCCTGAGGAAGTTTTCGTTCAGTGATCCGACATTGGTTGGCGTTGGTCCATCAGAGGGGGGTGGCACGATGCTAGATCCAATTGCTACTGATGGTTCTGCCCCCTCCTACCTCATCGTTGACGGCCCTGTCGACCGCGGCATGCCCCATGGTGCAGCGGAACTAGGAGTACCACCTAGCTCCCCCACCAGATTTCACCGTAGCCCGTATGAAGCCATTCAAATTCTCACGTCTTAGCTTAAGTTTCCCACAGACGGCGTCAATTGTTTCACCCTAAAAATATGACAATGCCTAAAACCTGCACTTCCTCCTGCCCTGCACACACAAACATGTCACAAAAGGACCACTGGAGGTTTTCCGGTGGAAACCTCTCCGATCCTTAAGTCAGAAAGCGTATGGAGTGTTTTAGCAAGCAAGAAAAGGAATGCACCAAGAATGATATAACTTTCTCAGCCTTGAGGTTGAGGTATTTATAGTTTTCCTTAGTGGAGACCCCTTTTGGGATCTCGGAAACAAAGGCCGCGAATCAAGTGCCGTTTAAGTAACCAATTCTGACAAGTGGTCCCACTTGTCCCCTAGGAGGAGATCATGGTACCAGGTCTGACCTGATCCTGCTCTCCCTCTCTTTTGTAAGTCAGGATATCAAGCCTGCATTGATCCCATTCTTTAAGGCTTTATTCCATAGGGAATAACCACCAGGTCAGGACAATTCCTTATCCGTGGTGATCCTCTTTTCAATATCTGGTCTATTTCTGAGAAGACCAGGTCAGCCCTTTTCAAGGACTGAGCCGGCCTGATTTCCTTTCTCTTCCTTGATTATCTCAACCCAAGTCTACCCCAATCCAGGTCTGGCTTATTTAGGCCACATCACCTGTGAATCAAGTTTCATAAAAAGTGAAGGAAAAAATGGTAAAAGAAAATGGACACAGTTTAGGGGTATGTTTTGTAATTTTCAAAGATTATTAGAATTTTATTTTTATTTATTTGTGATTATACAAAACTACTGGGTGGGTTTGTAATGATCTCTGAAATAACCTATGAATCAAATTTCATAAAAAGAGAAGGAAAAAAAAAGTAAAAGAAAAAAGGCACAGTTCTAGGGTATGTTTTGTAATTTTCAAAAACTATTAGATTTTTATTTTTTTAATTTGTGATTATATAAAATTGTTCAGGTGGGTTTTTTAATTATATATAAAATAACCTATGAATCAAATTCCATAAAAAATAAGGAAAAAATGGTAAAAGAAAATTGGCACACTTCAGGGGTATGTTTTGTGATTTTCACAGACAATTAGAATTTTATTTTTTTATTTATTTTGATTATACCAAACTGTTGGGATGGGTTTGGTAATTATCTCTGAAATAGTCTAGGAACCAAAGTTCATAAAAAGAGAAGGAAAAAAAATAAAAGAAAAAAGGCACAATTCATGGGTATGTTTTATAATTTTCCAAGACTATTAGATTTTTAATTTTTTAAAAATTTATGATTATACAAAACTATTGGAGTGGGTTTTGTAATTATACCTAAGATAACCTTTGAATCAAATTCCGTAAAAAGAGAAGGAAAAAATGGTAAAAGAAAATAGGCACACTTCAGGGGTATATTTTATAATTTTCAAATACTATTAGAATTTTATTTTTTTTATTTATTCGTGATTATACAAAACTGTTGGGGTGGGTTTCTCAATTATCTCTAAAACAACCTATGAATCAAATTTCACAAAAGATAAGGAAAAAAACTAAAAGAAAAAAGGCACGATTCAGGGGTATGTTTAGTAATTATCAAAGACTATTAGATTTTTATTTTTTAAATAATTTTGATTATAAAAGATAGTGGGGGTGGTTATTTTAATTATATCTAAAATAACCTATGAATCAAATTTCATAAAAAGAGAAGGAAAAATGGTAAAAGAAAATAGGCACATTTCAGGGGTATATTTTGTAATTTTCAAAGACTGTTATAATTTTATTTATTTTATTTATTTGTGAATATACAAAACTATTGGGGTGGGTTTTATAATTATCTCCAAAATAACCTATGAATCAAGGTTCATAAAAAGGGAATAAAAATAAAATTAAAAGAAAAAAGGCACAGTTCAGGGGTATGTTTTGTAATTTTCAAAGACTATTTGATTTTTATATTTCTTTAATTTGTGATTATAAAAAAAATTTAGAGTGGGTTTTGTAATTGTATCTAAAATAACGTATGAATAAAATTTCATTAAAAGAGAAGTGGAAAATGGTAAAAGAAAGTAGGCACACTTTAGGGGTATGTTTTGTGATTTTCAAAGACTATTAGAATTTTATTTTATTTTCTTTATTTTGATTATACAAAAGGTTTGGGGTGGGTTTTCTAATTATCTCTAAAATAATCTATGAATCAAAGTTCATAAAAAGAGAAGGAAAAAAAAAGTAAAAGAAAAAAGGCACAGTTCAGGGCTATATTTTATAATTTTCAAAGACTATAAATTTTTTAAAGAATTGTGATTATACAAACATGTTGGGGTATGAATCAAATTTCATAAATAGAGAATGGAAAAATGGTAAAAGAAAATAGGCACACTTCAGGAGTATGTTTTGTAATTTAAAAAGACTATTAGAATTATTTTTTTTATTTGTGATTATACAAAATTATTGGGGTGATTTTTGTAATTATATCTGAAATAACCTATGAATCAAAGTTCATAAAAGAGAAGGGAAAAAAAGTAAAAGAAGAAAAGCACAGTTCAGGGGTCTGTTTTGTAATTTTCAAAGACTATTAGATTTTTATTTTTTTTTAATTTTTGATTATACAAAAATTGTTGGGGTGTATTTTATAATTATATCTAAAATAACCTATGAATCAAGTTTCATAAAAAGAGAAGGAAAAAATGGTAAAATCAAATAAGCACACTTCGGGGGTATGTTTTATAATTTTCAAAGACTATTATATTTTATTATTTTATTTATTTATTTATTTATGATTATACAAAACTACAGGGGTGGGTTTTGTAATTATGTATAAAATAACCTCTGAATCAAATCTCATAAAAAAAAAGAAAAAAAAAAGTAAAAGAAAAAAGGCACAGTCACGGATATGTTTTGTAATTTCCAAAGACTAAACTCCAGGGGTGGGTTTTGTAATTATCTCTGAATTAATCTAAGAAACTAAAGGATTAAAATGGGTTTGTCTAATTTTAAAACAACAACGAAAATTAATGTACTTTCAGTTTATATCATCAGAAACACCAAAACAGATGCAATGTTTGGTGACATCATGTTGCATATATTCTTTTTTGTGGTAGAGAACACAATCAAGAGTTGTTGGCGCATGGTGTTAGTGACTTGGAGTTTTAGCACAAACATGGATTTGCAGATTGGTAGTACAAAAAGGTACGTCCTAATCCAATGAAAGTATGTAAAATTAAAAACTTTGGTTAGCTTATGAAGAATTGATATCCAAATTCAACTGGTATATACCATTTGGTTAGATTGTGCAAAGAAGAAAAACAAGACACAAATTACTAAGAGTGGATAATGTTACCTAGTTTTGCTAAATGCAGCCAAATCCCATCACATATGAATCTATTAATCTCAGAAGCAGAAAAATTAACTAAGAGTGGATAATGCTACCTAGTTTTGCTAAATGCAGCAAAATCCAATCACACATGAATCTATTAATCTCAGAAGGAGTTAATATAGTGTTCAATACATCATATTCAGATTAGCATCAAAGCTTAATTTGTAGTATAATCCAAAAAATTATGGGTTTATTAAGATTATCCTTTTGACCCAGGCTGAATAACGAACTAACATAGATATTTCCCAAACAACAGAAGTTAAAAAAACTTATGCGGCAACTAAAAACCTGGAAATTGCACAAGTACTCCTAATTAATGGAGTTGAAGAGTTACACAGATACTAGTTCAATAGTTTGATTAAACTAACAGCAAATAGTCACAGAAAAAGTGAGTGTTAACCTTCTAGATTTTTTTTCAACTATCATCTGATTTTCCTCTTCAGTCTATTTCTGTTGACCATCGCCATCACCATATTCATAATCCTAATTTGTTCCCCTCCTTATGCACAACTTTGCTTTGCATTGGGTTTTATTTTTTTGCTAGCAGGCAGATTAGGGATTTAGATTCGTGCCTCTATTGAATCTTTATTTTGTTAAGAGAAAAAAAAAACACTTTCCATTATTAATTTGTTAAAAGTCTTTTATATAAATGTTGGATACATGTAGTATGTGTATTTATTTTATTGGTGAAATAAAATGGTCAATTTTCTCTCAATAGTTGGTGGTAATTTCAATTCATCTATTATTTAATTTTTTATATTTTCTCAATTATGAAAAAATATATTTCTACAATAAATTCATGATATTTAAAATAATATAAATAATTATTGTGAAAATTGTGATTTTTTAATTTAAGTTTTAAAACAATTTTATAACATCCATTGATCGTATTCGAGCAATTTTGCTTTAACGAGATGATTCATATATCTTGAATTTTCTTATAAGTTAAATATGTCTAGCAAAGAGTGTAAATCATAAAAAATTACAGTATAACTTATATAAATTAATAGTATATTAGGCCCGTTACAATTTATTAATTTAGTGAGATATTAAATAATTAAGGAACACAACTATAGAGATGTCGACTATGTGCAAAATATTTAATTAGCTTTTGAATTTCAGATCTCTTTTAAAATTTATAGCTCTTCAGTGATATTAATGTATCGCTCCTTCATCTCAAAAAAATGAGACATTAGTTCCTACTTCATGAACTTCAGGTGTACTATAATCTTCGGTCAGTATCTAAAGAAGTGTATGCATTGGCGTCTGGATGCCACCATTTTGCCTAATCATATGGTGGATGTGTAGTTAATGGGGTTCAATTCTTGACTCATGACCGTGACATCCGTCGGCTAACACAAAACAGTGGTGTCTCAGTGCCTGGAGTGAGTGGACAAATGTATTATGGAATTTTACAAGAAATTCTAGAACATAAATATACTGACCAATTGTCGGTTATCCTATTTCGATGCAAATGGTTTAAATCTGATCGTCATCGACATATTGTGCATGATGGAAAAATCATAAATATAGACAACCAGTTCATACTTGCACTCAAGCTAGACAAGTATTTTATATCAACGACCCATGAAGTCCACCATATTATGGATGCTAGTTCATCAACAAACTTATTAACTGAAGTAGATCTATTGAACCTTGATAACTCTTCATAGTTCTCACTTTTTATTGATCTGGGAAATCTCGAGTATGTTGATCTACATCAAGCTAACATGCCATTTGACCACGTTGTTGAAACTCCCGGTCCATCCTCAATCAATTAATAATATTCTCATTTAATTACTTTCATTATTTCCCTTTAGTTATTCTATTACCATAAACTTATTTATTTTTCTTAAAATAAGCGGGGATAAAACTGGAATAAATTGGTAAAAATTCTAAAACGACACTTAATGTATAATAAAATTGAGACTCTAAAACGACACTTATTTTAAAACAGAGGAAGTATTATTGTATCACCTGATGGAAGTGTAGATGACAGAGATATTATGAGGGAGATGCTCGGTGTTTGTCGAGGCCTTGAACGTGGTTTTAGATGGATTCTCAAGGGATCTAGATCGTTTTCAAATCATGACATTCCCGAGTTATCTAGTGGTTTGGCCGAAACTCGTGAAAGGTCTGTCACCCCTAATGTTGTCACTCTTATGAAACATATTATCATTTTATCTTTGTTTTCCTTTTGTTTCAAGCCTCCGTATTAAAAGTATATATCATAAGTACTGATTATACGATCCCTCTGTGCGGAAAAGATAGGCGGATAGACAAACTTTTGCTATTTTTACTACTTTACCCTTAATGTTTTAGTATTTCAATAAATAAAATAAACTAAATAGGGATGTTTTAGTCTTTTTGTGGTATTCTAACTTTTAAAAATGAAACATGCCTATGTTTTACGGACGGACAAAAATGGAAAACATGCCTATCTTTTCCGAACGGAGGGAGTATGACTTAAGTGTTGATTAATGTGTTTTTATGCACAATTTCTTATTTAAAAGGTTGAGATAATGTTTAAGGCGAAAGTCGGGGTAGAATTGAGATAGAGGGTGTGCTTGCTGATGATCAGGCCCGTGATGCGGACGAGCATGATGGATCTTCACCTTAGTTTGGTAATTTGAAGTGTACAATCGTTTTGACTACTCTAATGGTGGAATTAGTATTTTGGTTGATTTAATTTGAAGTGTACGATTCGCGTAATGTTATATTTTATATGCTTAATATTAAATTCATTTTTTATCGATGTTTGGATTGTAATTATTTTAAATTATTTATGAATTTCTATCATTTGAGTTTAACTTATAGAAATGATTTTTTTTCGATACGTAATTCACTTGGAAACATCAAAATCGGAACAAAATTTTGTTCCATAGGTGTAAAACCAATAGGAACAACAAAATAATGAGGGCATGTTGTTGCAACTTGTGTAACTCTATTGGATCGATGTGTCGTTCCTAAGACCTATAAATACGAAACTATTGAGATGCTGAATTTTGAAGAACTGGCAAGACAAGTTGTGCATATTGGTATTTAAGTTATAGGAATGACACAAAGTCATTCCTGTAGAGATACAAGCAAATGTCTGTAGGAACGATAATTTTGGAACGATATCGTTCCTATAGAATAAAAGTAAGGACAACAGCATGTGTAGAAACGAGTTTTGTCGTTCTTACCAAGCCTTATTTCTTGTAGTGAAATTGTAAATCTCTAATCCGCCCTATATTAGTACAAATGCGATTTACTGCTTCCACGTGGAATTATGTATGTTTTTCTTCATTTGTGTGTCTGGTGTTATTTATTTATTTATTTTTGCATTTTTTTCTCCTTTCCTTATTCTCGGGTTGTTTATTTATTTCCTCTCTCTTATTCTCCACGTCAAAAAAACTATAGATGTGTTTATTATTTATTTTTGCATTTTTTCTCATTCCCCTATTCTCGGGTTATTTATTTCCTCTCTCTTATTCTCCATGTCAAAGAAAACTATTACAAATCTAAAAGTTTATTTGAAAACAAAAACCTCCCCCATCCTATTTTATTAGTGAATCATTAGTTTAAAAAAAAAAAACACTTTCAACCTGTGTCATACGATAGATTAGATGTGAATCATTAGATGAGAGAAAAAAAAATATAGTCGTAAAATATTTGATAAAATTAATATTTTAAATCACGTGAAGAAATATTAATTAGAAAGATAATATTATTAAGCAAATCACTAACACAAAGTAGAAAATTTTATAAAATACTGATTAAAAATTTCTACAATTTTTTTAGAAATTTCTACAAATTTTTTCCAAAGATTCTATTCTATACAAAAAATTATTTAATGTATGTATTTTAACGACGGTTAATGTTATTTCCAACCATAATAGAATAAAAATGTTCATTCTAAATAAATTCCATCACATCGCCTGATTAGAAATAAATAATAAATAAACATAGATTTTCCTTCATCTCTCTTATTCACGACACAAAAATAAAATTAATAAAGTTTTATTTGATTAAAACACTCCCCTACCTATCGTAAAAATAAAATCAAAATTAATACATATCTAAAGATTTTTTTAATAAAACACTCCAATCCCTAACGATTCTCAATTCATTCATATTCCAATAAAATACAAGACTATAACGATATTTATTTGAATAAAACACTCCCGTTGAACATGTAAATAATTGATAAAAAAGTTCTAAGATTTTGAGATTTAATATAATAAAACTTTCATCATAAATAAATATACGGTTTCTCAATTCATCCATATTCCAATAAAAAAAACAAGACTACAACGGATCTAAGATTTATTTGATTAAAACACTCCAGCTAAATAGGTAAATAATTGATTAAAAAAATCTAAGATTTTCTATGAGGAGTTTTAATATAATAAAATACATATCCTGAATAAATGTCATTATGGGTGTAAACGTATATATCTAATTCTCTCATAAATAATAAATTCTCAAATTTGATATTCATAATCAATTATGAACCAATAATCACATAACACAGTTAATAAATTTTCTTTCCTATTGAAGTTTTGGACGACTATAATTCATATATATATATATGGTATTTATTTATTTATCCTTATATTTCTCAATCCGTTTTATATTCTAGATGTCTCTTATTTTCTCTCTTCCTATTTTTTTATCACAACTTTATTTAGTTAAAATTTTAATTTACCCACGACTATAATTTCTATATATCTATGGTATTTATTTATTTATCCCTATATTTCTCAATCCGTTTTATATTCTAGATGTCTCTCATTTTCTCTCTTCCTAATTTTTTATCACAACTTTATTTAGTTAAAATTTTAATTTTCCCACACATATGTTTTCTCCTTTGCCATTTCTCACTTTCTTTCCCCTATTGTTTTGTATCACAATTTATATTTATTTAAATTTAAACTTACCCATTCATGCACATCCAATATTATAAGGGTGTGTTTTATATTCTAGATGTCTCTCATTTTCTCTCTTCCTAATTTTTTATCACAACTTTATTTAGTTAAAACTTTAATTTGCTCACACATATTTTTTCTCCTTTGCCGTTTCTCACTTTCTTTCTCCTATTGTTTTGTATCACAATTTTTATTTATTTAAATTTAAACTTACCCATTCATACACATCCAATATTATAAGGGTGTGTTTATATTCTAGATGTCTCTCATTTTCTCTCTTCCTAATTTTTTATCACAACTTTATTTAGTTAAAATTTTAATTTGCCCGCACATATGTTTTCTCTTTTGCCGTTTCTCACTTTCTTTCTCCTATTGTTTTGTATCACAATTTTTATTTATTTAAATTTAAACTTACCCATTCATACACATCCAATTTTTATTTATTTAAATTTAAACTTACCCATTCATACACATCCAATATTATAAGGTGTGTTTAAGTAATTTTTTACTCCAATTTTTTATTTATATTATGTTATTGACCTGTTTTGATCGGTGTTTCCATATAAATAGAAAATGATTTTGTTTTCCATATGAATAGAAATCATCCACCTATTAACTAATTCTTTGATATTTTTTTTCATTAACTAATTCTTTGATATTTTTTTTCATAAATATTATTTGATCTAAAGATACTGATCAATTTGTCCAACTTCTTTCTAGATATTCTTACAAAATTTTAACATTTTATTATTATCATCATAAAGTTCTATATTAATTTTTGTTTTATAGAAGTATTTTAAATTATATTTCGAGAAAGAAATAATTATTTTATATTAAAAATAACTCACAAGAAATATATAATTATTTTTAATATTAACGCTATTTACACTAAGCGATGTTGGGATCAAAAAGCAACGCGCTTTGCGTGATATGGATTTTAAAACATTGGTTTTTACCTATACTAATATTTATCTTGTATATCTTCTTAAAAATCTTTTCTTATTATTCTTCTCTTCATTCTTAAATGTCTCCATATTTGAACTTTGGTTTTTGATTTTAATTATAATTCTTAATTCATGATCAATTTGTGTGTATGATTGAGCTGGGATGTCAAAGTGGAGTTTTATAAGCTATCGAAAAATGAGTTGAACTTTGGTTTTGATTTCTAATTATAATTCTTAATTCATGATCGATTTGTGTGTATGATTGAACTGAGATGTCAAGTGGAGTTTTATAAGCTATCGAAAATGAGTTTTAATGATTGTTCAACCTTTCGCAGAGGCAAATGATTGTTTAAAATTTTTCATCCTGCATTTGTCCCCATTATACTTTCCACCAGATTATAATGATTATTTAAATTCTTATCACGTAACGATTTCTTGTTACATAGATTAACTACATAATTTTGAAGGCGGGGCATATATTATTTGATTTATTGATATTATTTATAAGATGAAAATGCATAATATTTGAGATTATTGGGATTATTTCAGTGGATCTCAAATTGTATTCTGATATGATATTACGAGATGATCTATGTTTTCAACTTTGTTCTTTTTAACTTATTTGAAATATGTGGAATTTTCTTTATTATTTCCAAAATATGATTTTATCTTGAATAAAACTTGATGTATATTTTTATCAAATCTAACATATCCTCATCCTTTTTAGAAAAAAGTCTATATACTTCTCTATTTATTTTTATTTTTCACAATAAAATATTTGTCTTTTTAAAATATTATTTGGTGTAGTATTAAAATCATATTTTATCACATTAACATTATACAAGTACAACAAATAAATACTCAATTTCGTCTATATCACCAAATTTTAGAAATTGTCGGCTTTATGCTTCAATGTCAAGAGTAAAAGTAAAAAATGATTGAAAACACTTTATTATGACAAAGACGATAGATACTTAAATAGAGTTAATAATTTACTTTACAAAAAAAAATTGCAATGGGTAAATTAAATAATATATTTTTATTTATTATTATTTATTCATTCTTAAATTTTATGTATTTTTAATACACTCAATATTGTAATATATGTATATATATATATACATGTTATATATATACTCGTGTGTTAATACGGGTATTACGCTAGTAGTCCTATGAATTTAAAACTTCTCCAATACTCTATTCATCGTAAGACTAGACTAAAGATTCAAGACATATCAACAGGCGAGATAGTGAGGATGCCGAAGAAAACTCAAGAAATCAAGTAAGTATTTCTTCGCATGATTTTACTGCTTTGCTCAAAGTGACCATGAGGATTTTCTATATGAATCATGGTGTCCTGGAAGATGTTGAGTCCGAATAAGGGAAAAGAATCTAAGTAAGACTCTCTACAACTTGTTCAGTGGTGTGGAAGTATGTATGGTGTTGCTGTATCGTGTTGTTGAGTTTGTTGGGTGGTTTATTATTTTTCTCAGTTTTTGTTTGAAACTTCTAGTTTGTCTGTGGATTTTTCCCAGTATTAAATTCTTAATTATGTAGTTTGAAATCATATTTATGTAGTGTATTAACTAGTATAACTCGATACTTAACATCAAGTTGATGTATGAGTTGTGTGTAGAGTAACATGTAATTGTTGATGTGTGAGTCCAGTTTGTTGTATTTCTTTGGTTTTTGAGAGTAGCATGTAATTGTTGGTAATAAGATTGAAAATGAAATAAGTAGTGTTTAATTAATTAGCTTGCAATCTGAAAAATGTGTGAGTAATGTAGAATAATAAAGATGTACCAGACATGCAACAAAATTATGACTAGTTTGAAATTATATTTTGGAAGTATATTAACTCGTATAATTTGATATTACACTACAAGTTGTTGTGTGACTTATGTGTAGAGTGGTATGGAGTTATTATTGTGTGAGTCCAATTTGTTGTATCTTTTTTTTTTGTTTGTTTGTTTTTGAGAGTAGTATGTAAATGTTGGTAAAATTTTTGAAATTGAACAGAGAAGTGTAGAATTAATTAGCACGCAATGTGAACAATGTGCGAGTGGTGTGGAATCATAAGGATGTACCAGAAATACAACTGATGCGTGACTAGTTTGATATAATATTCATGTAGTATATTGACTTGTATAATTTGATAATTTACTGCAAGATATTGATTGAGTAGTGTGGAATCATACAAAGTTAGAATATAATCAAATATGGTTCCATACTACAATGAAACTTGGATTACATAAGTTTTCAAACAACAAATATAGGGGCAAGACTCTTGTTAGACCGGACTAACGGATCATTCGTTAGGCCAAAATTTCATATCGCTACATTACAGTACAAAAGCCAATACATTATAGTAAAAAGTCAATACATTATAATACTAATACAGAAACCAATACATCATAACACGGGTCAGATATTTATGAAAAACCAATACTTTTGAGTACAAAAACTAATACATCATAGTTCAAAAATCAATACATTAGAGTATCGGGTCAGATGGCCTAACGGGTCATGACCCGTCAATCTGGCCTAACGCAAGTCTTTGCCCAAATATAGAGATGTGATATTGACGCTGATACTATATTTAATATTTTTTTTAAAATATATTTTGATATCTTTTGGTTTGTGTGTCTAAATCTGGTGTCAATGTTGTGTTGGCAAAAGTGTAGAATTTACCAAATTTAAATCCAATTTGCTTTTGCCAAAGACTCAAATGTGACCGCCACACGGGTTCTCTACCATATGACGAAGCCCATGCCCAAGATCCGACCATCAAAATGGTCACATATAAAAAGGAACGAAAAGTGAAGATAAGCGAGCCACTCTATTCTCTCTCCATCCTGAAAATCCTAATCACTACCAAAATGCTGAAAAACGTCTCAGCTCTGTCGCACAAATCTCAGCACGCCTCCACGCCCCCAACCTCCATTCACTGCAAAAAGTCCGCCCCTTTCATACTTTATGTTGTCTTGTTGAAATATCTCGTTCTCAGAGACTGAGGATTTCAAATCTAGGCCCGAAATAAAACTAATCGGGGCGTGAAGTAATATTTCACCCGTCTGGATCTAGGTTTTACATATTTACACCGTTGAATTCTCAACTTTTGCTCTTTGTGGTTTCATCCGCGTTCAGATATGTTCTTGTTTTTATACAGTCTAGTTTTATTTGTATTCAAAATGTATTATTTAATAGTTTGGTTTGCTAATTTAGTATTTCTTTTAGTATGTACTGTCTGTAGCAACTGAAGGATAAGAAAACAAAAGTAAAAGAAATTGAGGAAATAGAGGGCGGTTGTATTGGGGAGAGGTGAGCGTAGCCGCAGCGGGGATGGAGTTAGAGTTGAAATGGGGATGATGTCATTCTTTTTTTGGTAGAATAACTATAATAAAATGAAATTTATAAATTCTATCACAATATCAATCTATCTTTGTAAGTGTTATTAGTTTTTGTAAATAAATTGCTATTCCCTTTGTTTGACAATTTTTATTTCTTTTATTTCCCTTGAATTGGTGTTTGACTTTGACATTGCAATTAGAATTCTCTTCTTCCTATTATCTTTGTAGAATGCGTTATTATATATTTAATAATGACAATATTTATAATATGTTTGTTTCCACACCATTTGAAGTTCTACCATGAATGATATTATATAAGCTTGTTTATAGTCTGAAAGGAAAATATGTTTTAGTTTTGCACTTTTCTACTTGATAAATATGGTTAAATTTTTATTCAAAATCAAAATTGATTTTCAGGAAGCACTTGCCTTCTATTTTTAAATGGTCATGTGATGGAACATATTTGTATTTCATGCATCATAGCATGTATGTGATATATTTAGAATTTTTGATCTGTTGTGGTAATTGGAAACCTATTTGTATCTGTGTAGGGTGATGCAAACAGTGCTTTGGAGTGACGGTGCTCACAAAGTGTTGTGAATACGCATGAACCAGCTACAACTATTATACAATAACTTGTCTGCAAGGCATTTTGGAAGATTTGGCTTAATTTCCTTAAATTATCAATCTCCAATGTAACCTCGCCTCACCACCATCATTACGTTGCGACGGACAGAAAATTGTTAACCGCATCTCCCGTGCCTTTGACAGCCAAACCATTGATTCCCCCCTTCTGATGAGCGGTGCTTCTGCTTGTCGGGCTATATGTTGAGAATGAGCTCTATACTTGTAGAATTTCTCTTATGATCTCATAAGATAAAGCATGTAGCATTTATTTTGGTTAATTATTTGTAAGCTCATTCGTTTATTTAATATTATTATACTTTTTTTAGAGAATAAAAATGTTATTATAGTTTGATGTGAAATGTTATTTTGATGTTAAAGTAAGTAAATCGCTGAGGCTGAAAACATGATTTTGTGAACTTTTTCAAATTCAAGTATTGTGTTTCATTTATGCAGAAATATTATCACTTTTATCTTAAAAGGTGTCACTTTTGCTGAAAATAATGTCACTTTTTATAAAAGTTTACTTGTTTAAGTTTGTTTGTTTTTTTTTTTTTGAATTTTAGTTTTCTGGTTGATATTAATTTCTTGCTTAGGTTTAGAAAGGTTCTGTTAAAATCTATTTTTGCAAACATTTTTAATGCAAGTACTCTTTTTTCCTTATGCAAAAATATTGTTACTTTTGTATCCAAACGTGTCACTTTTTTTTGCATCCAACCTTGTCACTTTTTCAAATAATTTTACAATTGAGCACTTAACTCAAAACTTAATCTTGTCACTATTTCAATTAATGTCATCACTTTTGCACTAATTAATATCACATTTTCACTAAAAAGTGTCACTTTTACTAATATTCAACTATTTAACTTTAAAAAAGTCATATTTTCAAATAATACTTTCAGTTTTGCACTAAAATGCGTCACTTTTTACAAAAAAATTGTCAATTTTGCACTAAAAATTATCACTTTATAAATTATTTTATAATCAAACATTGCATAAAATATATCGGTGTCATTTATGCACAAAAACGTGTCAAAATAATCACTTTTGTTATTACTGTCACTTTATAAATAAAAAGTGTCACTTTCTAATAGTTGATAGTAATCGTTATTTTTTGTGTTTTTTTTCCTGTAAAAGAATGTCACATTTGCACCAAAATATGTCACTATTGGTCAAATAACTATCACTTTTGATTTTTTGCAGAAAAAGAGTTGCTACACAAATTATAGTAGACTAGTTATAATACAGTCACTTCTTAAGATATTACTGTCACTTTATAAATAAAAAGTGTCACTTTCTAATAGTTGATAGTAATTGTTATTTTTTGTTTTTTTTTCATGTAAAAAACTGTCACATTTGCACCAATATATGTCACTTTTGTCCAAAAAACTGTCACTTTTGATTTTTTGCAGAATAAGAGTTGCTACACAAATTATAGTAGTCAAGTTATAATACTGTCACTTCTTAAGATATTACTGTCACTTTATAAATAAAAAGTGTCACTTTCTAATAGTTGATAGTAATCGTTATTTTTCTTTCATGTAAAAAACTGTCACATTTGCAACAAAATATGTCACTTTTGTCCAAAAAACTGTCACTTTTGATTTTTTGCAAAAAAAGAGTTGCTACACAAATTATAGTAGTGAAGTTATGTTAATGTCACTTCTTAAGATATTACTGTCACTTTATAAATAAAAAGTGTCACTTTCTAATAGTTGATAGTAATCGTTATTTTTTAAATTTTTTTTCCCATTAAAAAAATGTCACATTTGCACCAAAATATGTCACTTTTGTCCAAAAAACTGTCACTTTTGATTTTTTGCAGAAAAAGAGTTGTTACACAAATTATAGTAGTCAAGTTATAATACTGTCACTTCTTAAGATATTGCTGTCATTTTATAAATAAAAAGTGTCAATTTCTAATAGTTGATAGTAATCGTTATTTTTTTTTTCATGTAAAAACTGTCACATTTGCAACAAAATAGGTCACTTTTGTCCAGAAAACTGTCACTTTTGATTTTTTGCAGAAAAATAGTTGCTACACAAATTATAGTAGTCAAGTTATAATACTGTCACTTCTTAAGATATTGCTGTCACTTTATAAATAAAAAGTTTCATTTTCTAATAGTTGATAGTAATCATTATTTTTTTTTCCTGTAAAAAATTGTCACATGTACAACAAAATGTCACTTTTGTCGAGAAAACTGTCACATTTGCACCAATTCGAAAAACAAACTCCACACACTATCTACTGCAATACAAAAAAAGATGCGCAAAACACTCCTAGCATGGATCATCCTCACATTGGCCGCCACCACCACCTCCGACACATTCAACATCCTAACCCCCCAATCATCACAAAATCTAACTGCCCCAGGAAATGCGGCGACCTCACTGTCCCCTACCCCTTCGGCATCGGCGCCGGCTGCGACGTCGAGAAATGGTTCGAGCTCAACTGCAGCACCGTCTGCGGCCCTCCCCGCGCCTTCATCGAGTATACATTTATACAGAGAACTCAAAAATATTTTTAAGTGGATATTTTGATTTTCCATCATCGCCCTCGTGTTTGTAGTCATTTTAGGTCTTTTTTGACGAGGAATAAAATTACCACGTCTCGTTATACCCACCAACAAGACATACGATAATAAATTCACTTTACACAAACAAGCCAGTTGTATGTGTATTCCATTGTTATGGGAAACATGATAATTTAGAACTAAGAACACAGAAAGACTCTAACATCGCATTTCCACCTACTGTAATACGTTACTTTGCCAAAAAAAAAAAGTAGTACATCGTGTATACATCATGACAACTTAGTCCACAACCAGTGAATAACATTACCAATAACATAAAAAACTCATATACAAAAAAAAATCATTGAAAGTTTCTCATAAATAACTTAATTCCATGAAATATAAATTTGCAATAAAAGAAAAAAATTATAAATTTGCAGTAAAATCAACTCTCTAAAAAATAAAGAAAAACAAAAAAAAAAGAAAAAAAAATAGCGATACATACGAAATATAAATCTACAATAAAATTATTGTTGTTGTAGTATATGAACGATCGATTTACCTTTCTTAAATTGATTTGAATTTCATCTTCCATTACAAGTGCGGAATTGGGGGCTTTGCAATGGGGTATGAAGATGATTGTGCATCGGGCCGAATTATTGCAGTGGGTGGAGATTTAGCGGGTGGAGGCGGCGGCAATGAGATTTTGTGCGGCGTTGAGCAGCGTTTGGATGGGATTGTTGTCTGTGATTTGGAGTGTTGTTCTTTATGCACTCTGTCCATGTTTTTCAGCGGGTTTAGAAACAAGGAGAAGGGGTCCCATTATTATTTTCTTTTTTATTTTTCTGCTTTATAGGTGATTTAATTATTAGAGTGGGTTTGGGCTTGAGCGGATTTGGAGCTCCATCACATAAAAAAGGATTCGTGTGACCGTCACACAGGAGACTTACTCCATCTTACAATATTATTGCATAAATCTATATTGGTTGGAATAGAAGATGATAATAATTTCAACAATAGTATTACACTTGATTCAAGGGTGTCATTGAAAGGGACGGTGATAATTCAAATTTACTTATTACTCAGAACAATAATTTCATACTAGTTGGTGCCAATGGGTAATAATTCACACACTACACGTTACATGATTGTATAATACTTGTATTTATGAAAAAAATACTTACTATTTTGTTACATCATTGAAAAAGTTTCGTACAACTAAAATAACAAAGAATTTTTTCAACAATGTGGATAAGTAGTAATTGTTTGGATCAAATATTTTTAGAAATTCCAAACTAATTAGAATTAGAGTTGATACTAATTTCATACTATTTGGTTATATATTGACTATTCCCATGTAATATAGAACATAAGTTGCTAATTACAAACTACTTGTACCACCTCTATAGAAGTTGATACTCCTTAAAAAATGATCCAAATATATTTGTACTATTTAGAGTAATTATAAACTACTAGTATCGTTTACTAACATGTAACCATACCAATTTATATCTGATTACATACTTACAGCTTGCATGCTACCCATTATAATTATATGGAGTACCCATTATAATTATATGGAGTATGAGTGTGTGTATGATAAAAATTCTATATTTTTTCTAAATATAAAATTTTAAAATAAAAATTCAATATTTATATTATTTTAATTCGTCCCCCAAATTTTAAGATTTTTTTCACTTTATCCTCCAAACTATGAGATTCTTGCACTTTGCCTCCCAACTGCCCGTCGATAGAATCTTGAAGGAATATTTCGCCAAAAATAAAGTTTATGGGGCAACGTCTAAAATTATTGTATATCAGGGACAAATTGAAAAAAAATTATTACGGAGAATAATGTGTAAAAGAACGCATCAGCTGTTTGAATTAGTTCGCCTTAATTCTTCGCTGATTTGTATTTTGAGTCGAATCTCAAACTTTGTGAATATACACATTAATACATTATACGATAGTTTGTTGCCTATTTTGTAGTGTTGACTTGTTGTTCCGATTACTAACATTCTTGATTTTTTAATTAAAGTAGAAGAATAATATTGTTGTTTTGAGTTATTTGTTACTCTCGCATGGTAAAGGTAGAGTAAATATATGATTCTTGAACGGTAGAAGATAGTTTTTTGTTATTAGTACTTTTGGTTGATGCTTCTGACCGTTGATGATGCTACAACAGTGGGACGTAGGCAAAACTTGAAATCCAATTGCTATATATATACCGAATGCAAAACTTGAATGTCAAAGGTATTGGAGGACAAACAATAAATTACTTTAAAATGCAAAGAATTTTTTTTCCCTAATTATATACTAATTTCCAACTTCACATTCTATTCCCATTTGTTAGTGTGAATATATGTTACCAAAGGTAGTTAAAAACATGATTTCATAATTCTGCTTTTACATAATTTCAGAATTCTAAACTACAATTAAATACAATACTAATTTCAAGTTAATAGTTATTGTGTCAATTCCAAAACATACTACTGATCACATATTGACTTCACATTGCTTAGAAGATGTCGAGATAAGTACTATGCAGTTTAAAACTGTACCGAAGTCCATGCTTGAACAAATAAAGAAACAATACTATTCACCCGACTTACAAACTACCTTAAACAATTTCACATCAATAAGAATACTACCCACCCATATTACAGACTACCCAATTTTAAACTATACAGGAGTCCTTACTTGAACAAAAGAAGAAACAATACCAATCCTCCAACTTACTAACTACCAGAAATTCAGAATTGAACAATTTCGCAACAAAAGGAAAACCACTCACCCAAATTACAAATTACCCAATAAATACGCATATTAGACAGGTGTATTCTCATTTTATTAATCAGAATTATATTTTTGTACTTAATGAATTAATAGTAACATATTCATAATGATTTGTGTTTATTCCATACTATTTCAAACAGTAGCTAATAATTGCATACTCTCTGATAACAATAACATGAGTTAATAATTCCGAAAAACACTATAATACCGTCATTTTACCATACTCATGTATTGTGATTCAAAATGGTACCGATAACTGTACCGTATAAGTTCTCAATAATTCTTTACTACTTCATATTAGGAGTATGAGTTAATGATTTCCTCCAACTAGATAAATTAGTCAATAATCTCAACTACTTGATAATGTGACTTAATATTTATATACTTCTTAGAACATGAATAACAATTCTATACTACTTCATATCAAGATATAATAATTCTAGAGTATTTGAACCAAAGTTTAATAATTCCACATTTGATGAGTCCAAAAAGTTGAACTACCAAATAAAGGGGGTACTAACCTCAAAATAGAGATCAGTGACCTAGATGGAACTCCAAATGTGACACAGCGACCTCCAAAGTCTCCCGCGATCCTCCAAGCGACCTCGCCGTTCCTGCAAAACAGCGCCTAGAACGGGCCGGATTTCGAGCCCGTTAAGGCCCTCCGACGCTTAAGTTAATAAACGAAAATCACACTTCTTCTCTCTCAATCAATAATARCAGTGCACACAGATAATAAATGCGTAAATAAGCATTAACCTCAAAAGAGAAGMCGAAGGCTCCTTTTATAGGGARAMGAGAAGATCTCCAATATRTAGGGTTACCTTTCATAATAAGAATTCCATTCACACTAGGATTTCACAATCGACTCTCAATTGAGACTCCTCATACATGGCAAGTTCCCATAAACAACAAATTTCTCCATAGATATCCCAATTAAGCCGGGGCATACAGCCCATCAGGCCCATAATAATTCATGTATATCAAATCCACAAACGGGCTCAATTACTCAGCCCAAATTACAAGAGATCGCGACCCTATATGAAAAGTCATCCCCATACTACAGGTCGCTACTCTTCACAAACAGCCCACTCAAACCATCACAGCTCGCCCACCTCCCAGAGGCACACCCTCCCTAGGAAATGAGGTCGCTTTCCACAAATAATCACATTCATCACATAATTTTACGTATGATTATTTTAGTCCATATCAGCTAGTCCCCCATGTTCTAGCTGATTGAGATATGAAATCAGGTAGGACATGTAAACACAGAATTTCAAAAGTATTAACAAACACATAAGCAAACATCAATATATCTTACTAAAGCTAGCATCAGAATCACCCGATTTCAACAAACCGAGCTATAATAGGTCGCAACACGTTCACGCGACCTGAGAGGTATCGGGCCTTCTTCTTAAAAATAATCATAAGTCCCCAAGTACATCAACTTAGGTAGCACACGAGATGAATCATTACGAGCTCAACGTTCTTTTTATAAAGCGACCTGGAAATCACTGTACCAGCCAACCTCAAAAATGTAAGACCATAATCATAGCAAAACCATAAAGTCAAAACACGCCTTCCTTCTTTCTGTCTCATCTCACTGATGCTTCATTAAATGCGGCCTGCCACGCGTCGCAATCTTAAAATCTCGGCATATAATAAGTTCAGTGGGCCCGAGAATTAATGGCCCAAAATATTCCCTTTGCAAACCCTAATTAATCCCGCTCCTATCTGTCACATCATCTTTTCCGTCTCCCCATACAAAACTTTTTCGCCTCCCCAATTCACCATTTCTACACTATCTCAATTAAAATTTTCACCATTGTCGCTCTGCAAAAAAGCTCGCAACATCGCCATTACTCAGGGATCCACCGTTAATTCGCCGATTACCAGCGATCTATAAGCTCGTCAAGATGTGTAAGTCCCTAGGTTCTCTTTCAAATTTAATATATACTATCACAATTTCAACTGCATCTGCTGAGTTATGTTTATTTACTGTGTTATCCCTCCCCCTGGATATATCTGTCATGAAATAATCATTAGCCACATCTGACAATAACCCCTTAACCCAATCTCTTTCTCCAGATTCCGATCTCGTTGAAAATCCCTTCATTATTGAACAAAGGCCAAAACCCTTGGCATTACCCTCCTCTGGCCTACGCGACGACCCAGAGGGTGATGTCTCATGGGAAGAGCTTCAAGCCCAAACCGTAGCCAATAATCCCTCTGGCGACCTCCCCCTTCTTACTCTTGAGGTTCCCCTTATCCCAGAAGGCATTCCCCTTCATGAACCGAGGAATCCCACATCCTCCGCACACTTTCGAGAGAATCCTGTAACTGTAGATGAATCCCTTTCTTTCGACGACCTACCCTCATCATCCCTAACAACCAAAGAAATCAAACATAACTATTGGCTACTTCCTGACCCTAAAAAGCTGGAACATTTTAAACGTATCCTCAACCTTCCTCCCACTGCCAAAATGATTTTACCCGACAGCCCGCATGCCGACCCCATGCGACCTCCTCCTAATCATATTACTTTATTTGATTCACTATTGGTAGCAGGATTTAGGTTCCCCGCTCACCAATTCTATGTTGAGATCTCTAACATGTATAA
>BMAC01000725.1:129676-168818 GCA_014905375.1 Phtheirospermum japonicum | reverse complement strand
GTAGATCTTGCAAAAAAAAAAAAAAAAAAACCCTTCAAATCCATCCGATGGCCACTATATATGAACCAAAGAACAACAATACAAAAACTCATAGAGATCCATTATTCATCAGGAAGTTTAACAATTCAATAATCCATATCCTGAGTGAATGTTTTCATTAAAAGAAGGGGGAACACGATTGGGAAAACAAACAAGCAAAATAAATTCCTGAAGTTTAACATGCCGAGTTCATCAGAAGACGCCATCTTCAGTGACTGTTTCTTTAAAAAAATTGTTGAATCTCCAATTACCCCCTAAAATCAAACAAATCTTCAGTTGTAGAAATCGGCAATGGGTTTTTAATGAAGTTCAATTTCTTTTTGTTTTCATTTTATTTTTAGGAAAGAGAAAAGATGGAGAGAGAGAGAGAGAGATTGTAATGAAGGGAACAAATGAAAAAAGTGCTATTTTATGCCTAGGCAAAATAAATAAATAAATAAATTTTTTTTAAATAGGTATCTCAAGATTAATTTATTTATCAGTTACGTGTTTAGTTTTCGATTTGTATGTGTAAAAATTATATTTGACAATGTGTGTGAAATAATGTTTGTTTATAATTTATGAAGACACTGCAATGATTCTATGATCATGAAACAAACATACAATATTTCAAGGGAAAAACCTCATATAATCCTAAAAAGTAAGATTCAATTCCCATATATCCTACGAATCTTCTTATTCTCATATAAGATTTATCACATATAACCCTAATTATAATTGAGATTGACAAATTTGCCCTGATGGGAAGCAGAATAGACACAATGATAAACTGGCATGATTCACGCCATCAAGTTGATTCTCTAGGAATTGGAAACCAATGTACTTTGTGTCTGTTATCGAAATTTTTAGTTTCTACACATGACACTTTTTTTTTTAAAATTCAAGAGTCGATTGGGTATTATAAACAAAATTTCTAATACAAATTCTGAAGCACAGGTATTTTCAGAGATGGAAACCAATACAAGTGATTTTTTTTATTGATTTCCAAGCATTTTTTCTGACAGAGTAGCACCCTTTATGGAGTTTTCAAAATTTTTGGTTATTTGAGTTTTGTTGCTCGAATTCGATTATCAGATTTTTAGATGTTTCTTACAATAGTTATTGGAGTGTTTATTTTACTTTTAATTCTTCTTTGTCAAATTACTAGGAATTCTTTTCTTCAAACTTCAATTTTATTTTATTTTTTTGAGTAGGGTGTAATTGACAAATGAACTATTTAGTTTCAGTGAATAGAGTTTTTTAAGTTTACTTCAACTTTGATTTCGCATGAGAATTGGGGTGAGTAGTATTGTTTCTTATTTTGTTCAATTGTGGATGTCAATGAGTTTTGAGTCGATCAATGTTTTATTTTGGGTGGGTATTTTTTTTTAATTCTAAATTCTTCAAGTGTCATATTAGGTAGTGTATGAATTGGGTAGTTTCTGATTTGGGTGAGTAATCTTTCTGATTTTGATCAATTATGGATGTCGTCGTTTTATAAGGTAATCAGTTTATAATTTGGGTGGGATGTTGGTTTTTTATTCCCAGTTCCTCTTTCATTCAAGTTGTATATAGGATAGTTTATGAACTAGATAGTTTGTAACTTTGGGCACTGGCTAAAGTTCATTACCCAACTGCATGTAATTTTGTTTTGCTTTCATTTGAGTTAGCATGGAATTATGTTCATTACTACATGAATTAGCATGGAATTTTGTTTGAGTTAAATTTCATATTACATATCATGAACCTGTCATTATCTTGAATGAAAAGTTCTTCATCTTGTGCTTATGTAGGCTTGTCTAGCTAAGACATTATTTACATATTATGCGGTTATGGAGGAGAGACACTGGTCATCGGAGTAGAACAAGGTTCTCACTTGACACGCTTTTGGATGATGGCCCAAATGAAATTTAATACTTACATCATACTATTTCAATATAGCTTGGAATTTGTACAATTTATTATATGGAACAATTTGTTGCTTTTTTGAATTTTACTACTAGTATGGAATACCAACCAATATGTTCGTGAAAGAAATATTCCTTATGACATCACTTAATTTCATTTGTTGTTTGTTAGCATGAACACATGTACAAAGTTGAACTCGTAAGTGTGGTCTTAAATGTAAAAATATACTACCATGATAGTACCAAATATAAAATTCAGTACTTTGGAATTACTTAGTTATTTAATACTCTTCGTATGAAATTATTCAAAGAAAATGAAGTCAAGGCATAGTAGGTTGTAATCAACCAGTATTTATTTGAACTTATCCCAAAAAAGAAAATAACAAGAAAAATGACATTGACCAAATTATTTCCATATAATATCATTTTCCCGACACCAAACAACGATTGGTTTTTAGACAAAATAATTCCATAAGTTCCAACAAAACACACCAACTACCAACTACTTGCAACAATGTCAAGTTAATCACTCAAAAGTGCTATCAAAATCAACATATACATCAGACCAATACAAAACCCAATGATATCGGTTAAACATACACTACACTAGGTAATATATGTTATACATGACAAAACCATTATTTAAGAAAATGAAATATAAAATAACAAATCAGTTCGGTCATAGTTCAACGTGTTCAACAGTAATCACAGTTTTAGCACTACCACTTCAATCTTCTCGGTCTCGAATCTTTAGGATACATTTCTCTTGCACTAATTGTTGCATGATGAATAAAACAAACATTGCACAGCAGTTCTTGTGTTGTTAACAAGAAAACAAAAGCTACTCACCCAATATTATTATTCGGATAGTCTAATAATTTTCAATTGAATCAATCAAAACAACATGTTAGCTTCGAAACCTCTGTTGTAGAGAGCAATTTTGTTGAGAACTATATAAATGGTAATGTGATCTTAGTTATACGAACTGCAATTGGCTTTTCAATTTGACACAATTTGGCCGATAACGCAACATTGCTAAATTGCACGAGTCCTCGATTTAAATTTAATGTGGGTAACTTTGAGCTAAATTTTTAATATTTTGTTTCTCGTTTGGTTTTGGCTCACATTTACAAATTGATTTTTAGCTTAAAATTTAGATGTTGAACTTGGTCTATATATTGTGATTTTAACTCACATTTCAGTTACACTCAAGCCTAATTTGGTTACTTGAGGCACAAATCTAAATACAATTGCATTTAAAGTCTAATTTTGTTTAACGGGATTTAGATTCAAATAAAGTAAATTTAGATGCATGTTCGTATAAAGTTGAATTATTCGGGCTCAAAGTAAATTAACATTTAACTTATTTCCATTTAATCCAAATTAAAGTTATATTTCTGGTTTAACTTTTGTTAATCTTAAAATCTTTATAAGGCTTGAATTGTGGGTAATTGTACGACTCATTTCATATAAGGAATCTTAGATTATGAACTTGTTAATAAGGTATTAGGTGTTTAAGAATGGGTGTGATTAATTCAACTCATAAAGATTGGATTCATATTAAACTTATTCAAAATTTTATATGTAACCCACATTCAGTTAAAATCTTATGAATTTGAGCCGAGCAATGATTTTAGTTTCAAATCCAATTGAAGTTATATTGAGATTAGTTTATTATGCTTTATTGTTGTGGTTGGTTTTTTCTACTTAAAGGAATGTTTTTGACCTAAATTATTATTGGGTTTTCAATTCAATTTAAGTTAATTTTTGGGTTTAGCTTGTTTGGAATTTAACTCAAACACATTTGAGTAATTTGAACTTAAAATTAAAATAAAATTAGATTTAATCCATATGTATTTCATAGGGGATGATGTTTAACATTGTTCAGTTGAGAAATATCAATTTGTTTTTACTCAGTTGGTCTAGTAAATTTTTTTTTGGTTGATCAAAACAACACGTAGCCTTCACAACCTATATTGTGGAGAGAAATTTATTGATTTTTCACGATGCTGTGAAATTGTTTATGTGAGCTGCGATCGACCCTTTGGCCTGACATAGCCTAATAAGTATGCATATGTGACGATAAACATGTGATAGTTACCTTTTTCTTCTTTTCATGTGGGTATTGATCGGTCATTCGATAGTTTTTGTTTGATAAAATTGATTATCAGTATTTGATTATTGCAACAAGGACACATTTATGATGACAAACATGTGATAATTACCTTTTTTTTTTTTCTTCTTTTGTGGGCATTGATTGGTCCTTCAATATGTTTTTTCTGACAAAACTAATTATTAGTATTTAATCATTGCAATAAAGACGCTACTATAGTTAATGTTTTTTCATCAATGAGACTAATGTTGTACCAGGTGCCTTGTGATGTGTTCCTATTTGGTTCATCTTTTTTTATTTATGTTATGACATAAATATTAATTGTAAGTATTTTGGTTGTGTTCTTTAATTTGATTTTCTATTTATTTCAGTTATTTGTTAATGTTGAATTTATTTACTTATAACACTATTTTAGATTTAGGTCATTGAGTATGAGGTGGATGATGCAAAGGATTACTTGAAATAATTAATTATTTTATTTCTTAAATTAAAAAACACGGAACATTAAGAGTACATTGGGAAATGTAAATTCGTTAGATGGTATTGTTTATTTGAACAAGAAAATATTAAAAAAGAAAAGAAAAAAAAGGTACTCAATTAGCACTTATCCTTCATCATAAAGGAATGCAGTTGTACATGGGACATCACATTTGGAATGCAGAAGAATTCACTTGTACCTTTTGCATAAAGGTGAAGCCTGAAAGGGAATGTCCTAAGTACGCTTCTCACTTTAGTTAATATTTTAGTTAGTTTAGTTTTGTAAATTGAAGTATTTGTGGGTAATTTCTAGTTTCACTACTCACACAAAGTATTACAATGCAAATGTTAATAATTGTGGAGTGTAGTCAAGTGATATTGAAAGATGCATTTATATAGGAGTGTGATAAAACAGTTGTAATTAATTATACGGATATAAGTTGTCATTTAAATTCGGAAGAGCTTACAGTACTTTCATAGTAAAATCTTATCTCTTTCTATATTCAAAACTATAGTTTCCTTATTACTAACGATAACGCCTCTTATTTGCATGTTGGTTTACATGTACAAAATATATAGAATACTAATTAAGGATATGGTATGAAATATGATTAGTTCATTTTGTTTACCATAAATTTAGGAGAAGCAGCTTATAATGCAATATTCATTATTAATAGAGAGTTTTAAACTAAGTATTAGGAAACCAAAAATACATATGGATTTTAGATATACAAAATCTTATATTTAGACATTTATATATTTGGGGTTGTCCAACTAAAGTAAGGCTTTCAGGTTTACATATGGAACTTGGACTTACATATAGTTACTGCTTTTATTAAATACTCTATAAGATTTTTTGATGAAAATTGAGATTGAGTGGGAGAAATTTAATGATTCACCACCCAAAGTCAAGATCAACAATCTCAAAATAAATTATTATGAATCTTAGATGAAATTTATGAATGACAATGATATTTTTCGAATCTCGTCTAATTGTCAATAAGCATGAGTCTAATTGGTCATAAATGAATTTAAGATCGAAAAGCTATCAAATACAATATTGAGAGATATTTGGTAAGTCTAGTCAGAAATTTTTATCTAAATAAAGACATTGATTATAAATAAACTTTCCTTTTTAGTTATTGGAATAATCTTTAGAATCATTGTAGTATTCATTATGACTCGTTTAGTTTGAGTTGGCTCCATGTTTATGGTACTATAATTATCATTAAGTTATTATCTCGTTTGGTGTTGGGATAATAAAGTTGGTAGTTGTATATTCTATTACTAAAGACAATTAATTCCCGTATACTACCTTTAGATTGATATGAATTCTCAAATACTCTTGTGAGAAATATTTAATCCAATTTAATCATATATACACCATTTAATTAATACTACAACATAAACTGTCTAAAATACCCTTACAAATTAAGAAACCCTAATATATATATATATATAGGGATAATTTCTTTTTGCCCCCCAATTTATGCAGTCTTTTTCACTTTGCCCCCCGAAGTAATTTTTGTTCCATTTTGCCCCCTGATGTACAATAAAATTCGACATTGCCCCCCAAACTTTATTTCCGGCAGAATTTCCTTCTAGATTCCATTGACGGGCAGTTGGGGGGCAAAGTGAAAGAATCTTATAGTTTGGGGGGTAAAGTGCAAAAAACCTTATAGTTTGGGGGGGCAAATTAAAATAATATAAATATTAAATTTTTGTTTTAAAATTCTATATTTGAATAAGATATATAATATTTATCTTATACACACACACACACAGAGTTGTCAATATAATTCCAAATTAAAAAAAAAAAACCCATAAATTTTCAATTAATATTTATAATTTTCTAAATACAAATATTATCAATACATCTTTTATATTATTAATTATTAAACACATGACTAAGTATTATGTAAATTATTATGATACGAAAAATAAAATTATCATTCGATATTATTATTTGTATAAAAAGTGTGATTAAATACTATATTAGTCAATCATGAGTACATTAATTATTATATAAGGTTATAATTATCGAATAATTAATATAATTAAAATCTTATAATATCATATTTTAATTATATTAGTCATTCGATAATTATAATCTTATATAATTACTCATGACTAATATAGTATTTAATCACACCTTTTATACAAATAATAATATCGAATGATAATTTTATTTTTCGTATCATAATATTATAATGCATATACGAAATACACCTTTATTTTATTTTTTTCAATCATAATACATAATAATATATTATTATGTTACTTAGCCTAGTAATTTACATAATACTTAGTCATGTGTTTCATATTAATAATATAAAAGATGTTTGACAATATTTATATTTAGAAAATTATACATATTAATTGGAATTTTATGGGATTTTTCTTAAACTGGAATTATATTGACAACTTTTTGTGTGTGTGAGTATAAGATAAAAATTATATATTTTTTTCAAAAATAAAATTTTAAAACAAAACTTTAATATTTATATTATTTTAATTTGCCCCCCAAAGTATAAGATTTTTTGCACTTTACCCCCAAACTATAAAATTCTTTCACTTTGCCCCCCAGTTGCCCGTAGATGGAATCTAGAAGGAATATTCTGTCGGAAACAAAGTTTGGGGGGCAACGTCGAAAATTATTGTACATCAGGGGGCAAAGTGGAACAAAAAATACTTTGGGGGGCAAAGTGAAAAAAATTGCATACATTGGGGGGCAAAAAAAAATTTATCCCATATATATATATATATATATATATATATATACACCTCAAACTGGTGGTGTACATATATATTCACCACGTTCGCCATTTTTGAGTGACTCTAGGCAAGCTTGACTGTCCGCGATTGGTGGGCGACGGCGTTGCAGGTTGAAGATGGCTTGCGTTCGTGACTGTGTGAAGATGGGTGGGCGGAGGCTTTAGAGAGTGAAGATAGCTAACGCTCGTGAGTGTGTGCATATGGGCAGACAATGGATTTTGGAGGTGAATATGGCTTGCGTTTGACCGTTTGTGATGGGTGGGCGGCGGATATAACACCGAATTAATGTTTGTGGGTAAATTTGAAGAATATGGAATAAGATGTTGGTGGGCTTTGACATATGGGCTGATTTATGGATTTTGTCGTTTGAAGGTTGGATTTAATATATTATATTAGTATGAATCATGTGGCATGATGGATCCGTGCAAATGCGATTTGGGTGTGGCGGCTAGGATTATGATAGGGTTTCTTGCAAATTAGTGTGAATTATAATTTTAAATTAGTATGAAACTGTACAGGTAGTATGAAATCTTCACATTAGAATTCTAGAAGTTAATATGGAATTGATATTGTTACTATGCAATAGTTAGTATGATATATATTTCATACTAACAATTCGTATGAATATGCATATATCCCACGATGTAGTGTGAATATTCACAAATTATTGAATTTTACAAAGTAGTATAGAATTTTACGATATAGAGGTTTCGCGAAGTAGTATGGAATTTCACGATATATTATGGAATTTTTTTCATAAATTATCAAATTTTACAAAGTAGTATGGAATTTCACGATGTAGTATGGATTTCTTTTCACAAATTATCAAAACTTTCATAGTAGTATGAAATTTCATGAAATAGTATGCAATTTCACGATGTAGTATGTAATTTGTTTCACAAATTATCAAATTTTACAAAGTAGTATGGAATTTCACGAAATAGTATGAAATTTCACGATTTATAAATTTTACAAAGTAGTATATAATTTCAAGATATAGTATGGAATTCTACATATGGTGGTGATTGACAACGAAAATTAAAATAAATAAATAAATTAATGAGGATAAATTAGTACTTTCATGTAAAGTTTGGATTAAATGAGAAGGTGATGGATCAAATGAGAAATTATATTTTCACTGCAATTTTTGAGATAAAATATCTCTCTCATGGAGTATATGAGAATTATCCCTAAATTTAACTCATTTAGTGTTCTAAGAATGGGTATTAAGTTGATATATACCAAAGATTACTTATGTTTAAAAGTCTTTTATATGATCAAGTATGTAAGCATTTGGATATCCCTTTACATAATCTCTTGGTAAATAGTTAATCTTAATATGGTTCATTTTGGAAAACTCGAATAGACTTTATAAAGTGTTATTAGAGAATAAAATGAATTTATGTTCTGTTATCGAAAATCAAAATTATTGTATATCATTTGGTGTTTTGTTATTCCAATTTTATGGAATGTTAATAAAGATCAATTTGGCTATACCCAACTGCTAATTGAAAGAGTTATTTTGCAAAGAGGTGTCATGTAGACACTTGTAGTTCCTTTCGACAGCTAAGTGGCATAATCTCAATTCAGTCACCAAAGCCCAAAGGTTTTCCCTCAAGAAAAGCGTGTATTTCCAGTTTAGGAAGAGAGAAAGACGAATTCCACTAGAGCTAGATTCCTTACGCAAGAAAGCATGGGATAGACACGAAAGCAAAGGATCTTAGGTAAGTCACTATTTCGACTTCTTTTTCAAGCGAGCAAGAGAGGATTAAGGCAAGGGCTAGAGCCTGTTCAGTTTCATAAAGTGTTTTTTTTCATATATCATAAGGAATTACCCGTGCCATTTCCATTCCTTGAGTGAATTGAGAACAGAAATCGCTCATTCCAGGCCAAATTTTTGTTGACCGCCTGATCGTCGCCACATTCGGGGGTACCTGCGGCCGTTCGTCGTGTGCGACTAATGGGTGCGTTGCAATGGGAAGGAAGAAGGGGAAGTGAATGTGTTGGTGAATTTCTTTTCATTTTGCAAGCTAAAACTATTTTGGTAATTTCATAATTACAATAATATAAATTATTAAAAAAATCAAGTACCACATATTGCGGTTAAATTTCAATTTTTTTATTTTAATTGTACTCAAATGAATTAATGTAATTAATTATAATATAACAAAAAATTATAAACATCTAAACAAGTAAAAAAATACATATAATTATAAATAAAGGTATTTATCATTAGACAAGTACCACGGTACCTTATAGCTAGATAAATCCAACAAACATACGAATACGTATTAGATTGGCCCGTCCAACGAGTGCTAGCTGTGTTTGGTGGTACGCGGGGGCCCGCACGCATAGATCCCCAGATGCTGGGCCCGGATAAGGTTTAGGGAAGGGGTGTTATTCATTATTTAAATCTTTATATTTTACGACTTTTTACACTCTTTCTGCTTTTACCCAAAAAAATCGGTGATGAAGATCAGGGTGCGATTTCTAAAAAGATTGAAAGAAATAAAAATTCTTGTTTGTTTGAGAAATTTCAATCAAATTAAAATCTGGAGTTTATCGAAGATAGTAAAATAAGATTAAAAGATCTTATGCACATGATTTTAGAATATTGTATGTTTTGAGGAATGTAATTATTATATTCTAATTTAATAATTAAAATTACAAATAAAAAGTTCAAAACATACAATATTTTTAACTCGTGTTCTATACTAATTTCTAATAATTATTTATTAATTATTTTATTAATAATTTTATACTTTAATATTTAGATTAAATTCATTTATTTTTATTACTTACTTTTAAAAAAAGTAAAAAGTTGTCACGTTCACAACCTGTGTCTAATCTCTATTAATTAATTATTATTATTATTAAATATTTTATATTTTAATATTTATATTAAATTCGTTAATAATTTTTAGTTACATACTTTGAAAATTTTAAAAGATGTCATATTTTGAAACGTATCGCATTATATAGGTGTCTAATGAATATTTATTAATTATTATTATATAATTTATATTTTTACGTTTATATTGAATTCGTAAGGTTACTTGCTAAGATTGTTGCAAATAGCTCATAATTTACTTATTTATATTTTAAATTATAAGAATAAACTACTTTAACTTTTATTACAACTTATTTAGATAATTTTTTTTTGTAATCAATATTATGTTATAAGTAATTTATCTTTTAATTAAAATAACTAATTTAGAAAATTTTCTTTTCTACTTGGAAAAATATTGTGAATGTAAATATACTAAATTAGGTAGATACACTACAATTCTTATATTTTAGTAGGTTTCAAAACCTCCAAAATTCACCAAGTAAGCATGCAAACCACCTGAAAAAATAAAAATAAAGGATGTATTATCAAAAAATAATTATAAGTACAACTTATTTAATTATTTTCATAATTGAATTCTTGTTTGTAATTAAGATTATTTCATATGCAATTTGTCTATTAATTAAAATAAATAAATTAAATTTATTCTACTAATTATGTCTGACTTATTTATATTCTTATATTAGGAGAATAAGAGAAAGTTATTAAATTAAATAAAAGTAGTTACTGAATTAGGTAATATATAAGAAAAAATTCTCATTTACTACACTCCCATTATCATTAATTGTCAAATACTCTAATGAAAAGTATTATATACCATTTAGTCAAACATATTCTATTTAATCAAAATTACAACTTAAATGATCAAAACTACCCCTACACCTAAAAATTAATAATGATAATGATAATGATGATGATGATGGTGATGATGATGATAATCATAATAATAACAACAACAATAATAATGACGTATGGAATTTTGTTCCACATGTAATGAGTAGTATGAAATTATTCTCGGTCCAGTATGTATTTTTGTTTTCAAGAGTGTAGTATGGAATTATCTTATGCAATGTAATATAAAATCTGACTCGCCCAAGAGAGAGACCCAAGTCCTAGTAGCCCCGCTAAATTCCAATCTAGAATTTTGAAAAAAAAAATGCATAATGTAATTTGTAATCTGATAGGGTTAGTATGTAACTTGATAATAGTAGTATAAGTTTTAAAATGTAATAGTATTTTTATTGGTTTTTTAGATTTTAGTAGAGTTATGAATTTGATAAAGGTAGTATGAAATTTAAAATATAATAGTATGTAATTTGATAATAATAGTATAAATATTAAAATATAATATTACGAGATTTTATTGATTTTGTGAGATTTTATTATGAAATCGCAATATCAGTCTGAATTTCATATATAATATGAAATTGAAGTTTAAAAATATAAAATTATGAAAAAAAGATTGTATTTTAGTGTAACATATTGCATAAAATAATTACATGATATAGTATGAAATCTCACGATGTAGTGTGAAATTATGCTTATAAGATTAAAAGTATAAAAATCAATAGGATGGAATTCCGACTGTATACTATATATAAGTTTAAAATTGCACTATGTAGTATGAAAATGCGTATATAATATTCGTCGTTAACGGTTGGTGACATACGGAAATGTCATGTAAAAGTATAAATTTCAGTTGTATTAAATGTTGAATAAAGAAAAAGAAAACTGAAATAAAAAAAGGAAATCATTAATACGGGTAAAGTAGTATTCTTTTGTACTATTTTAGATTAAATGGAAAGATAATTGATTATATGGGAAGTTAATATTTTCACTAAAGTATTTGTGATAAAATATTTACCTAATTGATCATATGAGAATTGCCCCAAAATATAATAAAAAATTATTGAATGAGGCAAAATATAATAAAAAGAAAAGATTAAATTAGACAAGATACAATAAAAGAAAAATATTAAATTAGGTAGATATTAAGTTCGGATGACATATAAGTAACCGAAGCACCAGGATATTTTATTTTCTAAATGAAGCATGCGAGACATACATATAGGTTAGGAGGATTCTGCATTAATATATAGGGTAGATGTCATAGTTACTAATAAACACAGTTTTTATGCACATATCGTGGCTTATTTGATTAGTTTTTAACTATTGTTTGTGCATTTATAACATCTTTTAGATTGGTTTTCTATTATTTGAACGTTATTGCGTGTTTGGTATTTTTATATTCTTTTTTAGGATTTTGAAGCTTATTAGGCATAAAATAGTATAAGAATGAAAGTATGAAGATTTGGACTGAGGCTAAAGAAGAGACGAGTCCATTCGACCAAACTAGGAGAAAGCCCACAACTTCATAAAGTCAACAGGACCTACAGACCCAGTCGTGACTCAGGTCAATACTGAAAGCTATTTTCACGGTAACCAGTCGTGATCATCTTCGCAGTCGCAACTCGGGTCGATACCAAAAGCTGTTTTCATGACAACTAGTCATGAATGGGCCAGAAACGTTATAAATATTACAAAATCAGAATTGAAGGCTAGGATTTCACGGATGACTATAAAAAGGAGGTCTCAAACTAATCCACATACATCTTAATATCTGGACATCATCCTATCGCCCATTAATATAGAATATCTTCATATTGGTTTCAAAATTGTGAGTTAGAGAGTTTTTAGAGGAATTCAGAGAAGAAACAACCAGAGTACGAAGATTGAAGGATCCATACGTTGCGTACAATTTATCTTTCCGTAGTTCATACTTCTGAATGCTATGTGTGTGATCAGTTGCGTAGCTTCATGTCTAGCTAAATTCTTTATTATTCTGGGATTTGGAGAAATAAATAATATTATAAACTTTCTTTCAATTGAGTTCTATCCCTTTACTATTTTTTTGTTTTGATTTCATTGTTGCATAAGTGATTGACAACCATTTATGCTTATATAATTGTGATTGATTTGCAACTTTTTATAAATAACGGTTTGATGAATTATAATTCAAGAAATGAGGTTCATCAATAAGTTTTCAAATACGAAACACTCTAATCAACAAGACCGAGAGGTTTGAGATTAGTAGTGAAGTTGTATAAATCTTTAAAAATATTTGAAATTCTAAGTATGACTTCAAATGGAGACGTTGTTTCATACATAGAATCTTCTATCTAATCATTTTTAGAAAAGGGTTAAACTATATTATTGATTGGCTTATAACAAATTGAATCATAATTAATACTTAAATGATTGAAAAGGAAGAATATTGAGAATTCATTGAAATTCCAAACCCGCAATATCCCCTATTACTTGATATCTTCTATCTTGCAAATTGTGTTTTATTTTTGGATAGTCATCATTCCATATATATATATATATTTAATTTATTTTTGTCATTGGTATGGAAAAACAACAAACCATCTTTTGAATGGTTTATATAAAACTACATTATGTGGATTATATTACTTATCAACTTTGAATCGATATATGGTTCTTGTGGAATCAACCTTACTCATTCCGTACTACACCTACACTATATACTTGTGGTTAGATAGATTATAATAAATGAACAAGTTAATATCACTCGCCACACTAAATAAAGTGTGGTCAAGTTTTTGGCGCCATTGTCGGGGACCATAAGACTTAAGTTATTAATAATATAATTGATAAAATAGTTTTAGTTTAAATACTGCCTTTTTTATTTTGATTGGAGTATAGATCAGTTAGTTTACAGGTAGCGCATGCACACTAGTTCTGAAGGGGCACCTCTGGAACCCATTTGATCCTAAAATTGAGGCGACTTGTAGATGAAACAAGTTCAAATGAGTCAATGGAAAAATGAAGGATGCACAGGCCAACGTGAACATTCAAATAAATAACAACAATTACAAGCATTGAAAGCACAATTTCAACAACAAGCCCCACCTCAATAAGATGTAGAACCAGTCATTCGAACCATGATCCAACACGACGTTAATTGGGCTCACGAAGGAGTAAACGGGCCAGCAATTTCAGCAAACAACTTCAAATTGAAGACGAGATTGATTGCGATGGTTCAACATAACTAGTTTAAGGGAAGTGCAAGGATGATTTGAACGTGCATTTGGCACGGTTCCTTGACATATACGGGACCATCAAGATAAACAGGGTCCTATAAGATAAAATTAAAATTTGCCTATTCCCTTTCTCTTTAAGGGGTAAGGTGAAGTTTTGGTACAACATGTTAGGCTTTGCAGCCATTAACACATGGAATGAGATGTGTCAAATATTTTTACTTAAATTCTTTCCACCAAGCAAGACATTAAAATTCAAGAGTGAGATTACCCAAATTTTCTAACTAAATGGAGAGCCATTACACGAAGCGTGAACAAGATTCTGAGAACAATTGAGAAAGTGCCATCAACATGGTTTTCTCGAAAATCAACAAATTTATTACTTTTACCATCGATTGAGTGGGCACACGAAAGTGATGGTGGATGCTTCATCAAGAGGCACCTTATTAGCAAAAAGCACCAACGAAGCAATGAACATATTAGAATAAATGGCATCCAATAGCTATCAATGGCCAACAGAATGCTCGATGTTCAAGAAGATTCCTATGGTGGGTGATTTGTACATATTTGTGTGTATTTCTCATATGTTTTCATATTATATTTTGTGTGTTTTAGTTGTTTTGAGTCGTGGTTTGTCTCTCTTTTCTTTGTTTTTCATTTTTGTAGCTTGTGTCAACTTTTTAGTGTTTTTCATATTATTCTAATATTTTTGTAGATATTTATGTTAGGTTGTTTTTTCTTGGTTTTAACACAGTCGAGTGGGACCTAGTGCATTCTCAAATGATCATAACTGGCTCAATTCGATGAAAACAAGAACTAGACCCATGAAGTAGAACCATCGATCGATGCACCATTGACGGGCCATCGATGGGTAATCAACATGCCCTACATCGACAACATGAGTCTTTCGATCTGCCGAGAACTTCTCGATTGACTGCCACTATCGATCTACACCTGATCAACAACAGAGACACTGTTGATTTAAGGTAGATCGACAAAAGGCCATTTTCCGGCCATTTTTGTCAAAATTACCATTTTACCCCTATTATTCATTCCTATATATATTCTTACAATTCTTAGATGATGAGAAAAGTTTTGGGCTATATTTTAGACTTAAAACATATTTAACCAAACCTTATCCCCCTTCCCTATCATCTTCTTTAAGAATAAACCTCTAAACCCTCTTCTGCGTTCTTGCTTTTATGACTTTAGCTTATAAACTAGTAGACAATTTGTGTGGAGAAGCTTATCACATTGTGGTTGTATTGTAACTTAATTTTTACATATTTTTGTGTGATTTCTGTGTGTTTTTGTATTTTGTCATGTGTGCTTTAGTTGGGTTTTAGTAGTATTTTATCCCATTTTTCTTTATTTTGCATTTTTCGTAGCGTTTGTCGTCTTTTTAGTGTTTTTTTTTTATATTTCTCTTTTGATTTTTATAGATTTTTATGTTATTTTGCATTTCCTTTTTTAGGGTAGTCGATCAAGCCTAGGAGCGTTCTTGAGGATCACAACCGACTCGATTTGGCGAAAACACAACCCGTGCCCGTGTAGCACAACCATCATTGATGCATGCATCGACGCGCCGTCGACGCCGAGTCGCCACACCATCAATGCGTCATCGATGCGCCATCGACGTGCAATCGACAAGGTCATTTTCCAGCATTGGTGGTCAGGCCACTTTTGGCCATTTTGGGCAAAATGACTATTTTATTCTCATTTCACCTCTATAAATATAACAATTCTTTTTTAGAAATCAAACTTTTGAACCCACCTAGGGTTTGACAGCCTGAACTCTTTCATGTGTTCTCCATTTCTTTCTTTCATTTTCAAACACTGAATCTTAGCTTAGTCCTTAGAATCTCAACGTTCGTGTTCTTATCATTTAAAAGGTGAAACTTTCCATTTCCATTAGTAAGCTTTCAATTTTCCTTGTTTTATTATTCCAAATTTGTTTTGCTTTGTTTATGTGTTCTTGTTGATATTATGATATTCTTGATTTGGTATTTAGTTTTATTGAAATTTCTCATGATTTAAGTGTTTAATTATCAAAAATTCATATGATAATATTTAATGTTCTTGATAGTTCATCTTCCATTGTGTTCATGGTTCTTGGTTGTTTTGAGTTCTTGTTATTGGATTTGTTGATAATTGTTGGTTAGAATTTACGGGTCTAGTGCCTAGAATCATTTAGAACCATCAATTGGGATTTTGGGCGATTAATCTACAAGTTAGGATTGACAACCCCAACTCGTAGATTAAGTGTTCGATAAAATGCCGATTGATCGTGGAGACGATTCTAGATCCTTAGACCCTTATTTTATTAATCTTTTAAAAGTTTTTAATTTCATTGCTCGTCGTGTAAATCATTTTCTTAGTTCTTACAACTTCTCAAACCAAAACTTGGTCGCGTGTTTAACATCGTTTTTCATTATATTCTTATTCGTGAATCAAACACAGAAATTTACTTTCGATTAGTCTTCCTCGAGAGATTCGACTCGAGTCAAATTTACCACTTACAATTGCTCCGTTCTCTTGCGGACAAAATTTTATTTTAATAAAGTAAGTGTTAAAAGTTCGATTCAAAATTTAGCGCCGTTGTCGGGGAAGGCTAAAGGTTGTGATTTTTGTGTTTGCTCTTTGTGATCTTTGTTCGTATTTTTATTTGATTTGTTTGTGTTTAGTGATTGTTTGTGATTTTTCTCTTTGTTTGTTTTTGTTATTTTCCGCCGGTGCATTTAATCTTGTGCGTTGAGTGTTGTGTATATAAGGTACATCTTTTGAAGCCTGAGATTGAACGAGCCATCGTATGTCGATCCGTACGCTTATCGTGCCCTCGTCCGGCCATTCCATTGAGCCCTGTGAAGCGGGAGTACGATATGTACGACTTCTACTACAAACAACTCTGTTTTTCATGGGCTCTTGAGTAAGGGTCCGCTGAAGTTCATCTGAGAATATGATGCCATCACTCGGACTTTCCCTCTTCTAGGCCTTACGAAGGATCAAGTGAAGATGTGACTCTTCGTCTTCACGTTAAAGTATCGGGCAAGAACATGGCTGAGAAATTTAGAGCCCGACTCCTGAAAACGTGGGAGGAAGTATACAATCAATTCATTGGGGGCATTCTACTCCCCCCAATTCGAATCTCCGAATCGTTAATGGATCTCGTCTACAAACTCTGGTCCCTATGATCCTTATTTTGATCCTTATGCCCCAACTTCCAATTTCCATAATCCCAACTGTAATGATTCATACTCTCCCCCCACCTCACCTTTTTGTTACACATGATTTGACCTGTATGCTCCACCTGACTCTAATTCTCTCTATCCAAGATATGACTCTTACGCTCCTCCCGACTCAATTCCCTACTACCCGAGCTATGAAGAATATAACTCACCTCCTCATTCCGACCACGACCAACAAATCTACTATCATCCCAATGTTCCACTTGACAATGATCTTTACTCGGTTGGGTGTGCACATCCACATCGACCTCTTGAAGTTTCACTGAGTTCTAGTGATGAGGTGAAACGGCTTACTTTCGATGAGGTGCCGAACTTTGATGTGGTGGATCCCACCTGGGATGTTGGTAATTTGAGCTTGAACGCTCATTTGGAGAGGTGTATAAGGAGATTGAGATTGGGAATGCATCACCCCTCTTGTGCTTTTTGATGAATTTTTAGACAAGAGTGTATGGGTGTTGCCATTGGAGGGCCTGGAGGATTTGGAGACTCGAACTTACTTGATCTTTGTGAGAATGGTGAAGTTGTGGTGCCGGTTTTGGAGGAGGGTGATTTTAATGAGTCTCATTTCTTTTCACCCGATGTAGTGTGGGAACTTAACTTTGAGGTGGTGGAAGAGATAGTTGAGAAGGATCTCGATCGCCCTCTCCTAAGCCCGGATATGGCATTAAATTTTTTTGAAAGCGTTGAGGTGGTGATCGAAGAAACAAAAGATCTTGGATTGATTGATGGTCATTCCTTTTGTTCGACCGATTTTCCAGTTATTCCGGTGATCGAGCATCTCTCCACGCTCCGATTAACTTTCGATCTCTTCTTAGTGATCGACTACTCGCGTTTCCGACCTCTAAAGCGAGTTGGAGCTTTCAGTTCTCTAATCCTAGAACTTGCTTATCGTGCCCGCCTTGGTGATTATCATTGCTCATTCTTGCTCTTAGATAACACTAAGGCGTGGCACGATCGTCACTTATTTTTGGATCCCGGATAACGTCCCTCATATAAGTCGTTGAGCTTTGGACGTTAATCAAGTGCTTCTTTGGAGGCAACCCAAGCTCTTGATTTTCATTTCGCTTATTTTTGATATTTTGGGAGGATTGGTCAAAGTTTGAGGCCCATTTATGCATACTCGGGGCATACTTTGAAGGATATAGGGCTTTGTTTGAGGAATGCCGTTCAAAGGAGCGAAAACTAGGGCCTTTAGAATTCTCATCGATTGACGCCCCAATCGACGCCATGGTCGACGAGCTCTCTGTCCAGCCCGTTGACAGGCCGTCGATCAATGCCGAGCATCGATGCCGTGTCACATTGATTGATGGTGTGTCGACGTAAGACAGGCCATCAATCGATGCCAAGCGTCGATGCAACTCACCTGCCAGCATCGATCGATCAACATATTGATGACCCATTGATGAACTCTCTGTCCAATCCATCGATAATCCATCCATCGACGACTTGGTCGATGGAACTCTCTGCCCAGGCCATCGATTATCCATCGATCGACGCCCCTGTCGGCGCCGACCCAGACCGACCCACTCACTTTGACCAATTTCCAGAAAAAAAGTACAAAAAATATAAAAAATTATGTCAAGATTTTTACATTTTTATTTTTATTTGAATATTTTAGTCTCTTGTTTTTTAAGAAAAATTGAAAATTTTCGAAAATACAAAAATATTTTTCTTTTGTACATTTTGATTTTTTTTAATTTTATTTTCGAGCCTTGTGTATTTATTTTTCCCCACTTACCCCTTTTTGTAGGTTCCTATCAATTCCACCACCCGTTGGACTTTACTGCACGCTTGACTCATCATCCCAAGCGTGAGTATAGGGACGTATCTCCCTCGCTTCTCTTTTACCCCACTTTATATTATTTTATGTGCAATATGGGCATTGCATGGTTTAAGTGGGTGGGTGTCCTTGTTTAGTAATTTCTTTTGTATACTTGCTTGTGTATATGATTGGAGTCGTGTGGATTGATATTGATTGGAACCTTGATGAAGTGATGTGGTTAGATACTTTAGTTAGGTTGTTTAGATTTTCGTTCGACATTAGTGTAATTGTGGGACATGAAGTGTAGGAAACCTATGAAGTGTCTTGATCATGGTTCTATTCATGTTTCGCTCCAAGAGTAGAATACTCTCTAATAACCCCATTTTCAGATACCCTATATAGGAATTTTTTGTAAATTTTTCATTTTATTTTGGAAGACGTTAAAAACTCCATGTGCTCATCGAAATATTTTTATAAGTTGCATTTAGCAACATGAGAATGGAGTCAATGAAATCTCATTTTAGAGTTGTAAATATTGTGTTCGTCTAGTACCTCATCTTTATGGGTACTCAAAAAAAGAAAAAAAAAGAAAAAAGAAAAAAAAAGAGAAAGAAGAAAAAAAGAGCTACAAGAAGAGAAATCCTTGTACAAGTGAAGTATATATAATAAGTCGTGCAACCCTTGTACGTATTTTTATTTTTACTTTTTAGATTTTATTGTTAAAGAGGTGTATAGATGATTGGGCTAGTCGGGTGCCGACTTAGTGGTTTGAGCGTGAATAAACCTTGCTCGAGGCATGGCTAGGGGACGTGCTTGAAGGGCAACACATTACTTTTAGGCGTTCGGAAGGGAATCTAAATATCTTATCTCAGTGTATCGTGTCGTACTTTTAGTTGAATTTCCAATTGATTTAATACATAACTTCTTAAATTATTTGAATGCATTAGTTTTTAGTTCATTGGGTGGTTAGATTTTCCTTGTCTATGTCTAGGCTCGATTTTGCTTGAGGACAAGCAAAAAGCTAAGTGTGGGGGAGTTGATTTGCAAATATTTGTGTGTGATTTCCATGTGTTTTTGTATTTTGCCGTGTGTGCTTTAGTCGAGTTTTAGTTGTATTTTATCCCATTTTTCTTTATTTTGCATTTTCGTAGTGTTTGTCGTCTTTTTAGTATTTTTTTTGTATTTCTCTTTTGATTTTTTTATAGATTTTTATGTTATTTTGCGTTTCCTTGTTTTAGGGTAGTCGATCAAGCCTAGGAGCATTCCCGAGGATCACAACCGGCTCAATTTGAAAAAAACACGACTCGTACCCGCGTAGCACAACCATCGATCAACGCATACAGCGACGCCCCATCGACGCACCATCGACGCCGAGTTGCCACGTGATCGATGCGTCATCGACGTGCAATTTATGGGGTCATTTTCCAGCAATTGACGGAGTTGTTTTCCAGCATCGGTAGTCAGGCAATTTTTGGCCATTTTGGGCAAAATGACTATTTTTCCCTCATTTCACCTCTATAAATATAAAAAATCTTTTTTAGAAATCAAGCTTTTGAACCCACCTAGGGTTTGACAGCCCAAACTCTCTCATGCGTTCTCCATTTCTTTCTTTTATTTCAAACATCGAATCTTAGCTTAGTTCTTGGAATCTCAATGTTCGTGTTCTTATCATTTGAATGGTGAAACTTTCCATTTCCATTAGTAAGCTTTCAATTTCCCTTGTTTTATTATTCCAAATTTGTGTTGCTTGTTTATGTGTTCTTGTTGAGATTATGAAGTTCTTGATTTGGTATTTAGTTTTATTGAAATTTCTCATGATTTAAGTGTTTAATTCTCAAAAATTCATATGATAATATTTAATGTTCTTGATAGTTCATCTTCCATCGTGTTCATGGTTCTTGGTTGTTTTGAGTTCTTGTTATTGGATTTGTTGATGATTGTTGGTTAGAGTTTACAGATCTAGTGTCTAGAATCGTTTAGAACCATCAATTGGGATTATTGGGCGATTAAGCTGCAAGTTAGGATTAACAACCCCAACTCGTAGATTGTGTTCGATAAAATGCCGATTGATCGTGGAGATGATTCAAGATCCCTAGACCCCCTTTTTATTAATCTTTTAAAAGTTTTTGATTTCATTTCTTATCGTGTAAATCATTGTCTTAGTTATTAAAACTTCTCATACCAAAACTTGATCGCGTGTTTAGCGTCGCTTTTCATTATTTTCTTATTCGTGAATCAAATACGAAAATTTATTATCAATTAGTCTTCCTCGAGAGATTCGACTCGAGTCAAACTTACCACTTACAATTGCTCCATTCACTTGTGAACGAACTTTTATTTTAATAAAAATTAAGTGTTAAAAGTCCGATTCATAACTCCTTGGCTTTTGAGATTTCATGATTATTGCTTACTAGGGTAACTTCTTGATTTATATTTCTATTGCTCTTGTGTTGTAGAATGTATGAATGTTGAAACTATTGACTCTCTTATGTAATTGCAGATTTTCATGTGTTGTTAGTGAAATTTTCCTTTCCCCTCCATTGTTGAGTTCTTATTCTAATCTCAAGCTTATTTCCTTATTTGGCTTAGCTAGGAAAGTAGGTAGTAAAAGGCAAATGAGTATTTCTAAGTTAGTCAATTTCATGAATTTGGTTGTCTATTTAGTCTAGATTCTTATTAGAAATTGTTCAAGCTTTTCTATAGTTTCTTTGACTTTTTTTTTGTTGTATTTTGAATGTTATTTTCCCTCCATACTTTATTTTATAATTTGTGCTTGAATTATGATTTCATAAATTTACTATCTTTGAATTCTCAAACTTCAATTTCCAAGCTTAGCATTATTTAGGATTTCATCATTGTATCTTTTCTTATGTATTTGAATCTTTTTCTAAACTTTAATTGTAGTTTAAAATTCCTTAACATGATAAATAAAAACCAACTAAAATTTATCGTGTGTTTAGCATAGCTTTGTGAGAATCGAACATCTTATTCTGACCGCCATTCCTTGTGAGATACGACTTGAGTCATCTCACCACACTATGATCGACCTTGCTCTCTTGTGGGTGATCATCAAATCATTTATAAAAATAGTGCATTTGAGATCATTTCAGAATTTGGCGCCCTTGCTGGGGAATATAAAAGGCTTTAAGACGTTGGTTCATATTTAGTAGTTAGTTTAGTTCAATTCTCTTTCAACTCGATACATTTAATTTGTTTGTTGAGTGTATGCAAGGGATACTGGTACTTGGTGGAGATCTTGCCCCTTTCATCGACAACATCAATCTAGTTAATCGCGCGAGAGCCACACTTGGAGGAATTCCAAACGAAATTCCTTGGCAAGAATCGATAGATGAGCCATTAATGGCTCATCCCCAAGATAATCCGAACTTGCTCGATGATCAAAATGATCAAGCCCACCACGATGCTCCACCATCTTTTCATGAATCAATTTCATCCCGACGCACAAATACCCTATGCCAACCCCAACAATCAAAACTTAGATGTTCCTTCCAATGCTCAAATATTCTTTGCCACTCATAACCAAGGTCCTCACGACACTCCACCTTACAATCACACTCCACGAGCACATCACCCGCATTACCATCAAGATCCTCACGAGCCGAAACAACCGTACTTCCTACAAGCTCGTGAAGAAACCCTGGGGCCTTACATGCATAAAAATGAGAACTATGAATCAAACTTTTTGCACTTAATTCTTTCTTAGAAAGTCCATGTGGTTCTTGTGGTCGAACAATTCCAATGGAGGCAACTACTAAGTCCTCGACAACAAAGTAACTTTGCCACTCAACATTCCTAATAACTAAAACAAAGGGGCAAACTTTCCAACACCGTACATTGTTCGAACCGGTGTAACAAGCTCAAGTTCCATTACAAGTGGCTGATCCAAACTTTTGTGCACCCCTTTTTATTAATTAATTTAAAAGAATGTAAGTTTGCTCGCAAGAGTACGAGGTACTTGTAGGGTGATAAGTTTGACTCGAGTCGTATCTCTCGAGGAAATAGCTGTTCGGTCTTTCGGATGTTTTTCTCAATTTACGAACTAAAGTAAAATACATTTACAATTGGGGTTTTAAAAGATATTGAGTTGATCATTATAAACTAAAGCAATAATTAAAATAAGGCTAATTAAACTAATTATTCTAACTAGATTATCAACTACGAGCAATAATTTAAACTACTTGAACTTAAGAACTAAGAATTTAAAGCAACGAATCTAAAGCATAATATAATAATTTCCCTCAAGCAATCGCATCATACGAATCTAAGAACGAATAATTGAGCATAAATCAAGGTGCATAAATAAACTAGATTAAACCAATATCCAATAACAAGCATAAAACGATCAAGCTAATTAAACTAGTTCTAGCATTAACTAAGAAATTAACTAAGCAATTAACTATGAAATTATCTAAGAGTTTAGAGTACTTATTGGAACTAATGAAAGCAGTAAAAAGCTCCAGCTATTGCGGAGTTTGAACGTTGATCTTGGGCGAAGATTGAATCCCGAACTCGAATTCGATGTTTTGGGACACGTTGTCTTTCGATCCTTGATCTCCATCTTCAAATCTTGTTATAAGATGTGGAATTATTGTTATTGTAGGCTAAGGAACCTTAGGGTGGCGTCTCTCCTCCTAAAAATCCAAAATAAGAAGGGTTTATATAGAAATTGCAAGTCTTGGCGCACAAGAAACCCTAAAATCCGAACTCTAGGCCGTCGCGTCGACGGTGCGTCGACTGACGCGCGCTGGTGCTTGGCGTCGTTGCTGCCTGGATGTGCGCGTTGGCTGGGCAGTTGCATCGACTGACGCGGCCTTGCATCGATGCTTCAGAAGGTTGCGTCGATGTTGTGTCGACTGACGCCCTTTCAATCGACGCTTCAGAACGTAGCGTCGGCAGTGCGTCGGCCTTGCGTCGACTGACGCGGATCATGGCTCACGTCGATGGAGCGTCGACGCTCGCGTCAGTCGACGAGCGTCTGTCTCCATTTCTCGATCTTTTGCTACTCGTTTCACCGGAAAGCTCGTTCTCCTATTCTTGAACATCGAACTTCGTCTATTACGCGCTGAACTCTTTCGGTTACTTAGCTGTAAGGTGAAAAACAACGAAATATCACCTATTTGCATCAATTACGATTAAAATACGGTAAAATAAGTCGGAACTATAGAAATACGGAATTAAACTTAAATCATCCAACTTATACCAAAAACAAATAGAAAAACGAACTAAAAAGCTAATAAAAATAAGGACAAATCTACTCTAATCAACTACCCCACGCTTAATTGGTTTGTTCGTCCTCGAATAAATGATAAATTCAAAGTATAACTAGAATGAAAATAAGTTCAAGTAAAGAGTCGTGCTATGCTACATACGTAATTTTGAAAATATAGGTACAAGTCACGCAACGTCAAACACTTGACTATTATTACATCGTCGTTTTCAAAACAAAATCATGCTTTCTCACTAAGGATAATATATAAGTACGCTCAAAAGCACTCAAGTACTTTCTGCATGGGATGTGTATACACTCAAATCATACAATTACAAGCACAGTAAATAAGCACAGAAAATCAATCTCTTTTCAATCGCAAATTAAGTGTGCTGTCAAAACTAAGAATCAGTAAAGGTCTTTATGGGTTGTAGTGTAAGGCTCTTGGACGGGTATGAAATATATAAGTCGTGTGGCTAAATAACTCACCAAACCTAATCTAATCAAGAAGCAAATTACTTCACCTCGTACAAAAATAAAAACCTCACTCAACACTCATAACGTAGCCTTTTAAATATAGGCTATTTCCCAACTCGCAAACCGTAAAACCGACTTGAAACTCAAAAACCACTTAATCACAACTCTATTGCCTCTTAAACATAAGGCCTCATAAAATACACAATTTGACTCAAGCCTTTATATGCGTGTAGGCAATTAATCAACATATCCACTATCCTATCTTTTTCTTTTCTTTTTTTTTATTTCCCCCTTTATTTTTTTTATGGGGTATTAATTTTGTCTTTTTTTTTTTTAGGATGGTGGTCCTTAATTACAAAAATAATAAATTCCTAATAAAAATTTTCAAGACTCAAATAACCAATAAAAATACGAACTCCTACCCCACGCTTTTAATGGGTTTGTAGGGTCGTCTCAAAAACACTCATAGATATAGGCATGGATATTTGGCTATGATTGGCTCATTCGGAATTTATAGTGGCTAAAATTTATGAATATGGCCGGAATAGGGTTTTATATGTGCCTTAACCTCATTTTCAAAGTCAATTACACACAGCGGTATCAAAGAGATATCAAGACTGAAACTTATTCAAGCACATGCAATGATGATAATCACTCAGGCTACTCACAGGCTTTTTGCATGAAAAAGTTTTGAATTGACGCTGCTTTTAAGTTTTTGCGAAATCAATTGCGTCCAAGTGCCATTTTACAATATATAAATAATAATTTGAAAAATTTAATGCACTTATGCACGCTCAAAGAACTAGAACAAATAATCATACATAGTCAACTTCGACAGGCATGCCATACAAACACAATTAAACGTAGAAATAGCGATCAAACATGCTTACAAATTAATGCATTTCAAAACAAAGACATCAATTGCACTTTAAATATAAACCATACTCAACCACCCCCCTCCCTAAAAACTTGGCAATCTCCTGATTGTCATAAATATTAAAGAAAATAAGAGTATGGGAGATAAGAAAACATCCTTGAAACTTCGATGGTCGAGTCTCTCCAAAAATGCTTTTGCAATTATCCTTTGTCTCAGACCGCGCGACTAGATTGTCCCGAACAAACCTATAAAAATAAACAAAACAAACAAACAAAACATGATTGCGATCAATTGCTACGCGCAAGTGCCCGGTGGCACGTCTTTTTGGATTTAAAATGGCCGGATTGAGGCCAACGTCGTAAATGGCTGCGTTGCAGCTCATCCAAGGGTTGCCGGGCTGCGGCTAACTTGGGTCGGATTGCGACCTCGATCGATGAAATCATCATTTTCCCTGATTGCTGCGGTAAGCGGTAGGTTCAGTGGTTGATCGTCATCGTTAACGCCTCGAGTGGAACTAACGGTAAGGCCTTTCGGTAGCGAGTTACCGTTAAATAACCGTTGTTCACATCAACACACAATTAAACGTACCACGACAATTGATACAATATAAAAAGACATTAATAAAATAAAAGAAAATAAAGAAAATAAAATGAAAACTAACTAACGCTTGGGTTGCCTCCCAAGAAGCGCAACATTTAACGTCATATGCTTGACGCAATTACTTGATCAAATCCTAGCTCGCGGTCGGTCCACAAACTCCTTCCTTGTACGATCATGATTCCTTATATAATCCTTGAAATAAGGTTTAAGTCCATGCTTGTGGACTTGGATTCTCATCCTTGTGCTCTCATCGTAAAGAGTGGCTACTCCATACTCATCCATCTCTTTAATTAAAAATGGTCCACTCCATGCGACTTTAAAATTGGTTGGATCAAACTTACGATCGGAATTGTATAGCACTAGTTGACCAACCTTGAACTTCACATCATCTAATTTCTTATCAAAATCCTTGTTCGACTTCTTCTTCTTTGTCCAATCCTTGCTATTAGTCTCGCCCTTTTTCTTCGTATGTTTAAAATTCTTGTAGGGATCGAGGGAAACACATCTTGAATGATAATGCGGTGGCTTCGTCTCTTCTCTTGGCGCAAACTTCGAACGATCTCGTTGTGGTCTCAACTCCACCTTTTGCTCATTTTCAAGCACGTTATACTTCATGGGCAATCCATCCTCAAATGCCTCTACATTATCAAACTCTTCAATCATGCCGATGCTCAGGAGTTCATTCACACAAGAATCTACTAAATCAACAGTAGAACAATCAACTTTTATAAATGGTGCAGGAGTCTTGTGAATATCTTGAAGCAAAGACGTCACCGTTTCGCCTAAAATGGACATAGTCGCCCTTCCCTTGTTTATGTCGATCACCGTGCGCGTTGTAGACATGAATGGATGTCCTAATAAAATTGCATGCTCTCGATTCTCGCTTTGTACATCACCAACGTGCATAATGACAAAATCGACCGGCACTACTAGCTTGTCTACTTGTACTAAGAAATCCTCCACAATCCCCAAGGGTCGTGGGGTTGAGCGATCGGCCAATTTTAGGCGCATGGTTGTCAGCTTTAGTGGTCCAAGATCAAACTCTTGATAAAGTGAATATGGCAGTAAATTTATTCCTGCTCCAAGATCTAACATTCCTATTGCTTTCTGCCCATTAGCTAATAAAATAGTGATGCAGAAACTTCCAGGATCGCGTTCCTTGGGTGGCAATGGCTTCTTAAAAATTGCGCTAACTTCCTTTGGCAATGTTACGTATTGATTCGTCACCAAGCGTCTCTCTCTCGAAGCAAGTTCCTTAAAGAATTTTACGTAGGCGGGCATTATTTTGATTACCTCCAACAACGGTAGATTGATATTGACGTTCTTTAAGAGGTTGTATAGCTCCATGAACCTCTTGTTCTCTTTCGCTGGTCGCAACCAGCTCGGAAAAGGAACAACATCCTTAAATTGCGTCGTTGATTGCTTCGGTAGTGATGGTTCGTCTTTGCTAAGGGTGTTGTTCGGAATCGTCCCTTGAATGGAACCAGGCATGTATCTATTGGTGGATTTATGTATCTTGTCTACTGGTTTAGGAGCAATTTCCTCATCCTGGTCCACTATGCCATTGTCGATCTTCTTCCCTACTTCGAAGGACGTGAACTGCCGATGCTTGCTCTGGTTGACTTGGTAGCTTGTCCTTCTCCTTATTTGACCTTGCAAAGTCAGTTGCTAGTTGGCCCATAGTTCTTTCCATCCTATCCATGTTTTTAGCTAGATCATGCACAACACCGGAAAGATGGTCAATTCCGTTCACCTTCTTCGAGAGTTCATCAATCTTTGCGTTCACCTTTGTGAGTCCCTCTCTATTGATGATCGTCTCGGCCACTTGATTTTGCTGCCAAACCAACATTTGATCATTTGGTTAAGTCGCATTAGACGCCTTCCCTTGCATATGAAGATTATTTTGTGGCGGCGGCACTGGTGGTGCTTGAGCATATTGTGGTGGGGGATATTGTGGATCAGGTGGCATATGATTTGGATTTCCAGGGACCCACTTGAAAAGAGGATTATCACGTTGCGGTGTGTACTTCTTTTGATTCGAATAGTTTTGGATCGCGTTAACATCCTCATGCTGCTCAATGTTGTTTGGACACACATCCGCTGACTGCTGGGGGGATCCACACTGGTTACATGTTACGGCCATCCTTTGTGCAGTGGCCTTGCTAGCTCGCTCGGCTTTCCAAGCAGCTAATTTCTCGTCAAATATCTCCTCACATTCCGCTTTGACTTACTTGCCGTCATCTAAATCAGGATCGGGGATGGAAACTTCATTAACCCTCATTTTACGAGGCTGAGAGTTAGTTTGTCTAGATTTTCCACTTTGCTTCTCCAATACCCGTCTCGCCTCGGTGGCTGTCAATTCTCCAAAATCTCCTCCCGCTGCTATCTCTACTTCTCGTTTCCCATGGTCCAATAATCCATCGAAGAAAAACTGGTTAGTCATCTCCGGAGAATAGTTGTGGTGGGGGCAAGCTTGCAAAAGCGTCTTGTAACGCTCCCACGTTTCATGAAATAGCTCTCCATATAACTGTTCAAAGGTGGCAATTTGCCTCCGAAGATGCCCCGTAGTTTGGGCTGAATAGTATTGATTTAAGAATTTCTCGCTGATCATATCCCAGTCAGTCAACGAGCCAGGCTCTAGTGATAGTTGCCATGACTTTGCCTTGTCTTTCATACTATATGGGAAACAAATCATTTGTACCTCCTCTTGGTTAAGGCCATGAACCACAAATTGCCCTACTTCATCAACAAAGTAGTTTAAAAATGCCAAGGGGTCCTCATGGGTATTTCCGTGAAAAGTCGGGAGTAAGTTAAGCTGTTGCGGTTTGATTTTGGCTGCCCTTGCGGTAGGTCCAAGAACAATGGCGGACCTAAAAGGTACAACCTTTGGACGTGCCAAATCACGCTGCCTAGGTGCTCGATCTCCCCTTGGCTCCTTAACTCGGTCATTTGCTCTCTCGTAGTGATCGTCATATGCGTAATGGTTCTCGCGCTCGTATCTTCTTCCGAAATTGTTTTGCTCGTAACCATGATCTTGATTCTCTAACCACTCGTTCACGTGCCTTTGATTGTTAACATAAGCATCACGCTGCAGAAAATCCTCATTCCTAAATGCCATGTTCTCGATGTTGTGTTGACGCATGACATTGTCGTTCACCTCTTCGTTTTGCCTCATATTTGCCATGTTGGGTTGGTGATTGACTATGTTYTGRTGCTGGTTAACTCCTTCGTTTCTCCCCTCGTCTRGTCTCACGTTCTCCATGTGTTGCTGACAATTAGCCCAATTGGCTCAGGGTTGTGGTTGTCCATGCAAAATGATTTGTTCACTATCATACCCATTTCGAATGGGGAGTGGTGGTGATCTCGGTGGTGAATCGTCATTTCGAACCGAATGTGCTACTAACATAATGTCGGGAGCGTGATCGCAAGCAAAATCAGTTGCTGTCGAGGAATTGTCCTGGGGAATAAAAGTGGGTCTTGGTCTTGGCGGATTTGAACGGTGAATGTTGTCAATGAATGGTGCAAGGTCGCGTTGAAGTGATCGCCTTCCATGCATAAACTCAACAACACGTCAACGTACCAAATGGCAAAAACCAAGTGCGAAAGTAAAAATAAAAATAAACTAATAAATTAAAAAGAAAATAAAACAAAGAACATCTTTAATTCCTACTCGTTGCTTCCCCGGCAACGGCGCCAAAATTTTGATCCAAACTTTTGTGTACCCCTTTTTATTAATTAATTTAAAAGCACGTAAGTTTGCTCGCAAGAGTACGAGGTACTTGTAAGGTGATAAGTTTGACTCGAGTCGTATCTCTCGAGGAAATAGCTGTTCGGTCTTTCGGATGTTTTTCTCAATTTACGAACTAAAGTAAAATACATGTACAATTGGGGTTTTAAAAGATATTGAGTTGATCATTATAAACTAAAGCAATAATTAAACTAAGGCTAATTAAACTAATTATTCTAACTAGATTATCAACTACGAGCAATAATTTAAACTACTTGAACTTAAGAACTAAGAATTTAAAGCAACGAATCTAAATCATAAATATAATAACTTCCCTCAAGCAATCGCATCATACGAATCTAAGAACGAATAATTGATCATAAATCAATGTACATAAATAAACTAGATTAAAACAATATCCAATAACAAGCATAAAATGATCAAGCTAATTAAACTAGTTCTAGCATTAACTAAGAAATTAACTAAGAAATTAACTAAGAAATTAACTACGAAATTATCTAAGAGTTTAGAGTACTTATTGGAACTAATGAAAGCAGTAAAAAGCTCCAGCTATTCTGGATTTTGAACGTTGATCTTGGGCGAAGATTGAATCCCGAACTCGAATTCGATGTTTTGGGACGCGTTGTCTTTCGATCCTTGATCTCCGTCTTCAAATCTTGTTATAAGATGTGGGATTATTGTTATTGTAGGCTAAGGAACCTTAGGGTGGCGTCTCTCCTCCTAAAAATCCTAAATAAGAAGGGTTTATATAGAAATTGCAAGTCTTAGCGCACAAGAAACCCTAAAATCCGAATTCTGGGCCGTCGCATCGACGGTGCATCGACTGATGCGCGCTGGTGCTCGACGTCGTTGCTGCCTGGATGTGCGTGTCGGCTGGGCGGTTGCATCGACTGATGCGGCCTTACATCGACTGATGCGGCCTTGCATCGACGCTTCAGAAGGTTGCGTTGACTGACGTCCTTTCAATCGACGCTTTAGAACGTAGCGTCGGCAGTGCGTCGGCCTTGCGTCGACTGACGCAGATCATGGCTCGCGTCGACGGAGCATCGACGCTCGCGTCAGTCAACGCGACAGAGCGTCTGTCTCCGCTTCTCGATCTTTTGCTACTCGTTTCACTGGAAAGCTCGTTCTCCTATTCTTGAACATCGAACTTCATCTATTACGCTCTGAACTCTTCCGGTTACTTAGCTGTAAGGTGAAAAACAACGAAACATCACCTATTTGCATCATTTATGATTAAAATATGGTAAAATAAGTTGGAACTATAGAAATACGGAATTAAGCTTAAATCATCCAACTTATACCAAAAACAAATAGAAAAACGAACTAAAAAGCTAATAAAAATAAGGACAAATCTACTCTAATCAGTGGCCCCACCGGCTAAATCTTCTGCTTTGCCTTCTTTCAATAAAATGTTGCAAAATCTCATTCAATTCATGAAATGCTCTTGAAAGTGGATGGATAGGCTTGAAACTATGATTAGCCAACTTGCTACTCAAGTAGGGAAGAACGAGCCTAGAAAGTTGTTGAGTAAACTGGTATAAATCCAATCCATCATTTTTCTACGAAGTGGGAAAGTAGCCAACAATAATATCTCATCGCCCGAGGATGATTCTCCTTCTCCACCTTCCATTTGAAATACCATTCTTGACCAAAGCCTAGACATGATATTGGTCACTCCTAGACGAGACCCATCCCCAAAGAATACAAAGATCAAGGATACAAAGCTGACCGAGGCTCTTCATAAATCTCCGAGTCCATACTGGCCTCTGAGCTAACTACTTCCGGTAGAGCAAGATAATTTGATCTTTACAATATGCTTTCTAAAGTTAACATGAATTTGGCATTGCTTGATGTTATTAGACACATGTTTCTTATGCTAAATTTTTCAAAGAACTTTCATCAATGAAATGTCATTTTGAGAATAATGAGAAAGTGTTCTTTTCAAATGCGGTTAGAATGATCTATAAAAGGAAAGTGATCCAGCGACTTTTTCAATAAAAATCACTTTGGGGGATAGAAAGAAACCTGGGAGATGGTTGACAAAGGGTGGGAGGTAATTTGATGCCATTTTCTATTTTTGAGCAATTGGAGCTAGGTGAGCTTAAGGAGAAGAGGATGTATTTGTAACTTTCCAATCGCTCATTTAGATACTTAAAAACGGTGATTGAGTACATGTTAGTACAAGTAGGAGGCCTCATAGCTCCCGTGTATCTTGTAATACTTGATGTAAGAGAACTGAGCAATGAGAGTCGTGAGTGCACTTTATTATTGGGACATTCATTTATGGCCACCATGAACACGTTGATTGATGTGAAGAATGGGAGTGTAATTGTCTCGATTTTGGGTGACACGACAAGTTTTACTGTGAAGCCCCGTCTATTTAATCTTATAATTTATTCAAATAAATTTGATTATTCTTTATATCACTATTTTTATTTCATTTCAATCGAAATATTTTATTTCAACAATATTTTGTTGGAATGTATATTGGATATTGTGAAATTTTTATTTCTATTTATTTAATTTTTTAACGAAAATAAATACACATAGTTTATTTTTATTTTAACTCATTATGTTAAATTGAGCTCAAAATCTTTCAAACTTATACTTATTAGTAGGCCCAAAACTTGAGCCCAATTTAGTTGGCCCAAATACTTAGTCCATTAGAAGGCCCCGCAAAGCTTCAGTACTTTACCATCCCCAGTTTCTTGATATCAGGACAGTTAATTTTATGAAACGATTCTGGAGAAGTCGTGACAGGGCCACGAACACTGCTCGTCGGCGATTGACTGTTCCGGCCCTTCGGATTGTCGGAATTTAATGAACTTTATATTAAATGAAAGCTCTATTAATGAGAAACATGACTTTGAACTCGGTTTTTGATTTTGGTGAGATTTTGGGTTTGTGCATATGTTTTGGTTCGGGCGTAAGTGTGTCGAGATGTGTTTGTGTGAATGGCCGCGTGTTTGGTTTGTGTTTGAGATGGTGGCTGGTGTCAAGTGGTCGCCGGAGAGGGTCTGGGCCGATGAAGGGAATAAACGGACATGACAGGAGTTTTTAAAAAGTTTAGGGGTTCAAACGAAATGGGTTACAAGTTGAGGGGTATGCTTTTGAGAATTAGATAAAGTTTTGGAACCAATTGAAAATTTTTAAAATCTTCAATTTGACACCTCTAAGTTTCAATTTAGTCCTCCTAAATCCAATTTTGGTTTATTTCAAATTGACCCCAATCAGAGTTTTGAAAACTGAAGATTGACCCCACAAGCTTTTCAAAGTTGCAAAAATCTCAATTTGACCCCCAATTACTTTATTAATTTTTCAAAACCGTACAACTTTCTTATTTTTGAGCCGAAATGGATCAAACGACTTCTAAATAATTTCAAATTCAAACCATAGCTATGTTATAGCATCCTCCTACATAAGACATGTTCTAAATTACAACTTTACCCTTTAAATTTTAGATTTCAAGAATCGAGGCCCGAATGCTCTTATTTTCATATTGTGCGATATACATTGTTAGTTTCTTTTCCAAGTGTCTTAGGACCTTAGATAGTACTTTAATATATGTTATATTTATAATTTTTATAATTATAATATATGTTAGGACTCAACATGGACTTTTATTCGAAAGCGACGAGACCTTTCATATACTCGATCGGAAACCTCGTGGAGGCGTCGTAGCTTTATGCTTAATTCTGGAAAGAACTTCAAACAAGGTGAGTAGAACTTTATAAACTAGTGAGTTTGAATATTTTCAAACCATAATGCGTTGTTTGTGCTTATCTGTGAGTGAAATATTTTTAACTAGAAAGTTTGAGATTTTCCAAATCATGAAGCACTTGTTGCTTGAATATATTTTTCTGTTTGTATAAGCCTTTTGAAAAATAGTATTTTGAGGGAAAATATGCAAGTGTGCATCTCCCTTGTGCTGTGCCTAATCATAAATTCAATTATATGATTTTATATCAAAGGTATCATTTGGACTCGACTTTTGTTATTGATTGTACTATTACTGCCAACTGTTATTGTTTGTCCAATGTATTGTCTGGTACTATCTGTCAGGCACGAGTAGTTTGGGCAATCAATCGAGCAGGTTGCCTGTGGTTCTTGCTTGACTACTCGTGGTACCTATTTCCATTTTTCCTGGTTGGGTCGGAGACGACGACAGGATTTGGGTCGTAGATTGGGTATATTCCGGAATATGACTTACCCTGGGTTTGAATCCCATAGCTGAAGGGACGTTGAGCCTACTCGGAGGGATAAGGTGATTGAGACTTTGGCCTATTAGAGTGTCACCTTTCATGGCGAGTGAAAACGTATGGGTCGATATTTGATCGACATCGATTCTACGTTTATGTGAGTTAATCTGGCTTGGAAGCTAAGTGCTACGCGTGGGAGCCACCTCTAGAGTCCTTCGGTATCTAAGTGCTATGCGCGGGAGCCACCTCTAGAGTTCTGTACCCGGACATTCACTAATTGGACTGACTGTTTTAGAACGAAACAGATTTTCTTATCTGTTCAACTGTTAACTGTTTCAGTTGATTTCTTAAAAATAAGTTAGCATTATTTGTTTGTTCTAAATGTGATGGTGGGTTTGTTTTTGAGAAATTCTACTGTTTATTTAATCTAAAAAAAGATATTTTAATTTTAAAACTATTGACTAGAGTTTTGTTAAACGTATGAAAATAGTTTGCACACCAAGTATTTATTTTTGATTTCTTATAAAATAGTTTAACTTTGATTTCTTATAAAATTTATTTTCTAAACTCTTGTAAATTTTATATTTTAAAATAAAACTTGCATTTTCATTTGCTTTCCCGCATTGAGCTCTTTTAGCTCACGCTCTCTTTTGTTTTAAAATCAAACTCTCAAGATATCGATGATAATGCGAATGATGTTGACTTCAATTTTCAAGGTGAAGATAGACCCGTCTAGAGCTTCCTTTTGTCGACTTATTTTATTGTATTTTATGTATATGAAATGAATTGAAGGTGAGAGTTTATTTATATTGTTAATTTATTTATTTATATTACTATTAAGGTAGTATTTTATTTGGGGCGTTACAGAAGTGGTATCAGAGCTTGAGTGCAAAGGAATTGTACTTAAGCGTACCCAGGATAGGGTCTTTGGCCTGTGATGGGAATGTCTCTGCCATATTAGACTTGAGAATTAGAATATTAGTAATGACTTTGGCAGAGTAAGGAGTAACTACCAACTTATGTCGATTAATAGTAGGTTGACGTGAGGATTTTTTTTCATCTTTAGATTTTCAAACTTGAACATCAATTCTTTCACTACGTAACCCCAACCTTCTTCTAATTTCAATACTTGTCTACGTTCTTATTTATCTTGAAGAGTTATTCTTATTCCAAGAGCCTAACTTTTTTTTATTACTTATAAGTCATGAACTTCCTTGAAATTTTGATTTTTGCATTACTTTTCTCTTCTCGCGAATCTCAAAGGGAAGCTTGATTAGCTAAACAATTATTGAACCTTGATGCTCTAATGAGAGTCTAGACTCAACTACCAATTTCAAAGGAGTCAGAGACCTATCAAATTAAAAAGCGTCATCAAGAAAGTGTAGTAGGGAGACTGCATTTGTCACCGATGATGATTATTAAGATGAAACATTCGAAAACTGAAGAGTCAAGTAAACGAGTGAAGATCTTCAACATCACAAGTTGAGTTAACAAAAGAGATGAACAAGTAAGAGATGATGCATGTACATATCAATATTGCGAATACTGCTTTGACATGGAAGGAAGTCATAAGAACTCGTTTTTGTCTAACAAAAAGATGATGTGGGACTTTTTGGTGGAGTAGATGAACCATTGGATGATGCACGATATGATTATCAACAAGTTCAAGCCATCATTATTCAAGAAAATAACAGGAAGAAAGTTTATAAGACGACCCCACAAGGCACGATGATTGAAGAAATGCAACAAGGAGCATCATAAAAGATTAAAATTGAAAAACTAGATATACGTTCTCACAAGGCTAACACAAGATGGAGGATACTCAAGATATGACATCAATCAACATCAAAGAAGAAAATAGTCCCTGAGCTATACAAGGAGACCTCTGGTGCGTAAGTCACTATTTATGTTTTAGTTATCACTAATTATTTAAGGATTTCCGATCTACTAATATAGGTTAGTCATCTTTATGAATATATTAGTATTTGATATTAGTGTTATATCTTGTCTAGTAAAACTTTAATCCAGTTTCATTCAAATGGCTATTCCATTTACACTTTCATTTATAGTTTATATACTTTGTATTCGGCCTTCATTCAAAAAAGATTTATTGCATAGGATACCTTGCCGTCTTCAACATATTATTTATTTTGTTATCCTACTAGATAAGCAATCATTGATTACTTCATTCTTTACTTTTGAGATAATCCCAATCATCAATTGCTTTTACTTAAATTGGTTAAAATTACTTGTTGACCTTATCAACTTTGTTCCATTTCCTTTGACTGAACAAGAACCATGATCTTTTAAGATTACCCTCTCGCTAAGACTTTTATTTACTTTATTTTTACTTTGTCTTTTTCCATCAAAATTATAATTTCATGATAATTAAGCTAGCTCAGATTAGTTATCTATTTGCTTTTCTTAATTGCTACCTCGCATCTTAACCTCATGAATAACTTACTCATTCATAGAGGATCTTGTACTTAAATGTAGGGTATTTTCTTGAAAAATTACTTTATTTCGTATGGTAATTAACAGCAGTTTATCTATTTTTATTGCGAATTCTAAACCTAAAAATTATCCAAGTCATTATTGTATTCTTCTAAATATTAGAATACTTATCATGTGAGTTATCACAATTTCGTAACTTTCCTTACAAATGATTCTATTTTGTTATGGATGACCCTTAACTGACTTCTCTTTGTGAGAGTTGGATTTATACTTTGTAAAATTAGAAGGTCTATGGATATAAGAATAATTCTCAGATTTGCGATGTTGTTAATCAATGTTACCAACATCAGTTAACAACATCGACCAGAGTAAATTAAATTTATGCAGCGGGAATTAAAATACGAGAACACGATTAAACAAATTCAGTTCACAAGTAAAAGTACTTGTGAACTTGGGTGTACAAACCCGAAAACTATATTACTTTCTTTTTAAGTTCAATACAAAATATAAAGTAATATATGAAAACTAAATATCAAGAAACTTGATACTAAATACTTGTTGCCGGAATGTCAAGATCTTCTTCGTCGGTCACGCAACTTCAAAGATCTTGTTTATCACGAACGTTGGCTCCAAGTAGATATCACTTCTTCGTGTTCTTTTTCTTTGCGTTGTGCGTCATGCGTTCCTTGCGTCTTGCGTCAACCTCCTCGAAATAATCCATGCGTCAAAAGTAATCCCAAGTATTAGGAGTTCTTGTGTCTTAAATAGACAACCTAGAATCCTAAACTTGGTAAAATCCTAAAAACAAATCCTACACACAATAAAGGAATAATTAAAGTCTTGTACATAAACTAGGAGACATAATATTGTCCTAAATCTAGTTTCCTAACTGATTTTGTGCCCAAGAAAGGCAAATAACAAAATAGGAATTATTGCCAAGAATAAATTCCTCAACAATCTCCCCATTTTGCCTTTCTGGACAAAACACTAAGACGCAAACACAAATGAAAATAAAAATACTAACTCCCCCTAAGATAGAGAACTCCCCCTAAACAAAACAACCAATATTGTCGAAATTCAAACCAACATTACAAACTAACAAATAACCAACACTTCATAAAACAAACAGAATAAAGGAACTTATTGACTTCGAACCCTCTTCGACCGTCGAGGGGATGTCAAAGTTCCTTCATCCTTGTGCTTCCTCTTCCTCCTTTGATGCATCTTCATCATTTACTTCAAAGCCTTGTTGCGCGCGCGAATTCGCTTTCTCCTCTTCTCTTGAGAAAGGCTCGCCAAGGCTTCGGCGGCAACCGCATCATCAGCAGCAGCATTATTCTCATTCTCGGCAACATCAGCAACATCTTCATCTTCTCCATCAGCATTGTCTCTCCCTATGTTCGCGTCAACTTCCTCTCCCCCTTTTTGACCAGAAAGGGAAAGGGCTTCCAAAAGGGAGGTGCAAAGAGCCTTAAGCTGTTTCATCTGCAAATCTATAGAAGCCACATGTGCACGAAGAACCTGGGCAGAAATATTGACCATGTTGGGATTGCTCGTACCAACATCACTAGCAACATCAGCCGAAACAGGCGCCTGCCAGGGCAAATCAATAACTCGGGCACCGGTAACATGCTGATTGCGCAAGGCAAACCACTCAGCCTCACCCGTGAGCACATCATCGGGACCAAGCTGTAAGCCTTGATTCTCTAACAAACTGAAAATCAAAGACGGAAAACACAACGATTCCGCAGACTTCGTGGTGGAAAACTTAGTGATAATATCAAAAACATGCTGACCAAGACTAAATGTGATCCCTCTCCCAAGACGAAACAAGAACTGGGCCTGAGGCCGCGTAACACAGGTTGTGTTTTTGGAGGGGACCCAATTACAAATGGCAAGCTTATGCAAAATAGAATCAAGAGATGAAAGACGGGTGCTAGGAAGCTGCTCAAACCAAGAATTAACCATCCCACCAGACAGAAACTTAACTACCTCATTCATATCATCCACCGTCGAGTCACCCCGGTAAGACTCAGTTCTAGAAAGCTGGGGGGCTAATTTTTAATTTTCTGAAAAGTTTGGATTATAAAAGGGATTATCAGCTCAGCCCTAAATCCTAATTCATCCGCCCGTTCCTTTTTCCTCAAAACCCGTCTGTCCTCTCCTTTCTTCTTCTCAAAAATTAGAAAACGGCCGTCTCCTTCTTCTCCACTTTCAGAATTCGGCCAACTCGCAGCAACCCCCTCCTCCAACAATCGGCAGCGGCAGCAACCCATGGCAACCAAAAAAAAAGTGGCGAAGCACCGGCGGAGGCGGCTATGGGTTAGCGGCCTAGCGGCTGGGCTCACCCC
>BMAC01000725.1:68735-124617 GCA_014905375.1 Phtheirospermum japonicum | reverse complement strand
ACCTATCTCAAAGGCACCTTACAGGATGGGCACCGAAGGAACTACAAGAACTAAAGGCACAAATCCAAGAGTTGTTGGATTTAGGTTTTGTTCGACCGAGTGTTTCACCGTGGGGAGCACCAGTCCCTCTTTGTTAAGAAGAAAGATGGGTGACCTGTCTTATGTTAAATTCTATGTGCTCAAATCTATGTGCAATGTGTATCATGAAATTCTATGTTTATAAAATAATATAGCCGTGGACCGCAAAAGTTGTCCATGACCGGGGAAAAGGGTCATTGGGTTTATCCCAGCGTGCTATATCCAATGATTAAAACCAGGGGCCTTAAGTGCCTATGACCGGGGAAAAGGGTCATCTGGGAAGCGTATGACCGGGGAAAGGGGTTGTAGGGGAAACCCGCCACGTTTTAGCTGTAGTCAACTGTCTTCCAAAGTAAAATTATGAAATTCTATGGTTAATTGTGCTATTTTCTGAGTTTGTATAATTTTGCATGAGGTATGTCGGTGTAACTATTGAGTACGTMGAACTCACCCCAAATCAACGATGRTTTTCTTTCAGGTACAAACGAGAATATCGAGTGAATGGGAAACGAGGAAGGAAAAAGGATACGTGTTATCCGTTTTGTTTAGTATGTTTTCAAAAGAATGTGGAATTGGATTTAAATCGTACTCTAGCTATCGTTTTCCACTGATAGCAATTTGATTGTTATTGTTTTAAATATTCCGCTGCGTAAACTTGATCATTTTGAAATCATGAATTTTATTATGTTATTGTTATGAAATTCGACATTTGTTTGTGACGCCAAGATTCCTTCAATTATTATTTAAAATGTAAATCTATTTATAATTGTCGAAATCGGGGCATTACAGATTGTGTTTCTCAAAAAGTTCAACCGGAACTAGTTTCTCGGCAATCATATGACGACTCTGGTATGCATCGAATAGCTCGGTAGCCTCGGCAGTAATGAATCTCTCGGAAAAGGGCACCATGTCCTTAAGATCGGGCATAGGAGTAGCTGGTTCGGAAGAGGACTTGGATTGAGCCGATGCATTAGAAGAGGGCGGCGAGGGAGCAGGAGTGGTTCTTGGAACGGAAGCAGTGCGGGAGGACGAAACAGACTGCGAGTGACGCGATTTTGGTAAGGGGGTACCAACACGACTAGCAACATCATCCTTTGCAGCAGCCTTCTTCTTCTTCTTGTCCTCTTTGCAAGCAGCAAGAACATCTTTCAAGGGCACATCGAATGAAGAATCAGGCGAATACTCAAAAAGACCTGTGTCAAATTCAGGTGTAGCAGCACGAACTGGAGACGGCGGGGGATCATCGGCAAGCGGCTTGGCAGAACTTGTAACCTCGCCGGTGATAAAGTCCAGTACAGTGTAAGGGGGCGAAGAGTACTCAGTAGCAGTTGATCCAGGAGAAATTCTGACCTTTGCCTGGCTGGGAGAGAAACTGTCCTTTGCCAGGCTAGGTCTCCTGTCGGCCTTTCGTACAAGCTATTTCCGGCGAGTAAACCTCTTTTTCTCCTGCAGACTGGGAGTAGAAGTAGACGGCGGTACATCTCCGGAAATTGGAGCAGTAGGCACAAAATCATGATCATCAGGGTCAGACTCCACAACAACATCCTCTGGGAGGTTCATGTGTTCGATAGGCACGCGGCGACGCGGACCAGCCTTGCTTTTTGGGACCGCGGGCGGCACAACGTCGGGCAGTATGTTGCGCAATTGTCTCGACCGATTCAAAGTTGGGTTTCCCACGCATCCAAAGGTCTCAGCCACAAAAGCTAAATTTGGGGGATTATTGACGTCAATTTTGTTCCCGGGCTGTCCAGGGAACACTTGAGCAACCGGCGTAGCGTCGACCGGCGATGGAACAGGCACAGAAGCGAGAGAAACAGGCGCAGGCGATTGTGGTGGCGATGTTGATAGTGGTGGGTTTGAAGAACTACCACCACCAATCTCGTCACGAATATCAAGGCCACCAATCTTTGGGAACGGCAGCGGGACCTCGTCGCCGGAGCGGCGAACCTCTTCTGGCAGTTCTGGGACAGACGGCGGTGGTGAGCTGGTCATCCTGCAAAATCTCACAGAAACACACAACCAAGAAATAGAAAATCGAGAGAATTTGAGAGGAATAAGGATTCTGAGAGTTTTAATTCGAAAGGGGTTTGGAATAGTTAGCAAATGGTAAAAAGAGAATCAGCTTTTTATCCCCCCAAAAAGTGACCATTGCACACAAGGAGAGAGAAGGTAAATAAAAGGAAAATTCCCCAAAAAAAAATTCACCGGCTGATTTTTATGCTTAAAAGCACGATTTTTATTTCCATAAAAAGCGGCACTCCTCCTAGAAAAAGGTTACGTGATCACTCAACTATCCCACCATCTCTTTCCATATTTTTTTTAAAAAATTGCACAACTTAATCTACAAAATAGGCCGAAGAAACAAAGTTGATTTCAATGAACCATCAGCACAGTTGTACCTATCTTGTGCAATGTTAATTTTCACTCACCAAATTCGCCTCGTTATTTCCCTTCCAACCGTCCGATTATAACTCCACTGAAACATTTGGTTAGCTCAATTCAAAACAAAATTAAGAGATTTCAAGCAAGACAAAAACACAAGAAACAACACGCACAGCAAGATGGCATCTTCACAAAGTATGAATGTCCTAGGGAATGCCTAAAAATCATGACCTAAAAGGTTAAAACAGAACACATTATGATTTCAGTGTTTTGATCCAATGTTGCTTTTTATTACTAACAACATTATAAACCAACATTTCCTTAAGTGAAGTCAATGGAAACTTACCCCTTAACCCAAGTTTATGACTACGTCAAAATCTCTCAAGAAGGCGATTTTTAAAGATAGGAGCATTTTGAGTCCAGATTCTCTTCATCCTTGAAGGGATTTAAATCTTTTAATCTTCAGCAATTGCTGTTAAACGCCTCTTATTTTTGGACCTGGGAGAAAACCAGTTTCTACGGGCAAGTCCCACAATCACCTAATTTCGAAGAGGTTGGTCCTTTTTGTCATTACTTTTATTGCAACAGAGGACCTTATTGCACTTTCAATCAAACTCAATGCATTTGTATAATGTATGAAAAGAAGAGTAAAAATGCATGCAAAATTATACAGATGTTGTGACTGATGTTGATGAGTAGTGACATCACAAACCAACATTGGTTAGACAATGCACATATCGAGATCTCTTCTCAAACGAGAGAAGGTCTCGAAATCTAATGCCTTCGTAAAGATGTCAGCCAGCTGATTATCAGTTTCAATATGTTCAAGGCTAACAATCTTCCTCTCAACTAAGTCTCGAATAAAGTGGTACCTTATGTCAATGTGTTTAATTCGAGAATGCTGGACTGGATTTTTGGAGATGTCAATGGCACTGGAATTATCACACAACACCGTCAAGATACTACTGTGCAGACCGTAGTCTTCAATCATTTGGTTCATCCACAGTAATTGTGTGCACGCACTTCCAGCTGCAATGTACTCGACTTTAGCTATAGAAAGAGAAATACAATTTTGCTTTTTGCTGTACCAAGAAATTAGATTATTACCCAGAAAAAAACATCCTCCGGTAGTACTCTTCCCAGCCCAGTCTGAATCAGTGTATCCTAAAAGTTTAGTACCAGTATCTTTTGTATACCACACACCTAGTTCAGTTGTACCAGCAATGTACCTAATAATTTTTTTAACAACTTTCAAGTGTGACTCTTTTGGATTAGACTGATATCTAGCACATAAGCAAACACTATACATAATATCAGGTCTACTTGCTGTCAAATACAACAAACTGCCTATCATACTTCTAAACATGGTGTTATCAACCCCCTTACCAACATCGTCTCTGGACAGCTTCACATTTTTGCCTAGTGGCGTTTTCTTGACAGTTTCACCCTCTAACCCAAAATTTTTGACTAAGTTCTTTGCATATTTAGCCTGGGAAAGAAAAATACCGTCATCAAGATGTTTAATTTGTAAACCAAGGAAGTACGAGAGGTTACCTTCCATGCTCATTTCGAACGTATCAGACATTCGAGTGACAAACTCCTTGACCATCTGCTCGTTATTGGATCCAAAAATAATATCGTCTACATAAATTTGGACAATTAAGATGTGCTTGTCGATTTAAGAAGAAATAAAGTTTTATCAACTTCCCCTCGTCTAAAGTTCAAATAAAGCAAATATTGAGTTAGCCTTTCATACCAAGCTCTAGGAGCTTGTTTTAAACCATAAAGGGCCTTTTTCAATTTTAAAACAAAATCAGGTTTTTGAGGATCCACAAATCCTTTAGGCTGCTCAACATATACTTCTTCACGTAAGACCCCATTCAAAAAGGCACTCTTAATGTCCATTTGATGCAACAAAATTTTCATATAACAAGCAACAGAAAGCAAAAGTCTTACCAACTCAATTCAAGCAACAGGGGCAAATGTCTCCTCAAAATCAATTCCTTCAATTTGTGTATACCCTTGTGCGACAAGTCGAGCTTTATTCCTCATAATGTCACCTGCTTCATCAGTCTTAATCTTGAATATCCACTTGGTCCCTGTCACGTGAGCATTTTCTGGCCGTGGAACAAGATCCCACACATCATTCTTGGCGAATTGGTCCAGCTCCTCTTGCATAGCCTGAATCTAGAACTCATCCTTGAGTGCATCCTCCACGCTCTTGGGCACTATTTCAGAAAGGTACAAAGACTCACGAATCTTAGAACAATTAGTAGATAAACATACACACCTGACCATTTCCTTGAAATTTATTTGTCTTCGTCTTGTACTTCTTTCATCCATATCACCAATGATTTGGCCCACGGGGTGGTTTTTCTGGATTCTGGATGGAATGTCCCTTTGATGAAGATCAATGGGATCTGCTGGATCTTCTTCCTCTGAATCAGAATCAYATTCTGCAACTTGGCTCGATGTTGGTACCGATGTTGGTATCCCAGTGTCAACATGGTTATCAACATCACTCAAATCTCTGAGTTCAGCAGCTGCATCTTTGTTCTCAATACCTGCACCATCAACTGAAGTAGGAGTGACACTACCTTYAGGGTTTTGATCATAAACCAGATCATTATCCTCGGCAGGCTTGACTCCGCTCYTTAGATCATCAAACTTGACATTTACTGACTCAAACATACTTCGAGTTCGAAGGTTAAACAACCTATATGCATGGCTATTTTGGGAATAACCCATGAAAATGCACTTATCACTTTTTGAGTCAAGTTTAGCAAGATGATTTCTATCGTTAAGCACATAGCAAATACATCCAAAAACATAAAAATAGCTCAAGTTTGGTTTCTTCCCAATCAACAATTCGTAGGGAGTTGCACATGAACCTGGTCTAAAATAAGTCCTATTCGTGATATGACATGCAGTGTTCATTGCTTCAGCCCAAAATCGTTTAGCTATCCCATTAGAAATGAGCATAGTTCTAGTCATCTTCGCTAGAGTTCTATTCTTACGTTCAGCTACGCCATTTCGTTGAGGGGTAATTGGAGAAGAAAATTCATGACTAATACCCTCAGAAGTGCAGTATTTCAGAAAAGATGCGTTTTTAAATTCTTTTCCGTGATCAGTTCTAATCCTACAAGTTTTCACATTAAATCTTACACATAGCTTCTTTGCAAGTTTTTTGAAAGCCTCAAACGTTTCAGATTTTTCTTTTAGAAACTCTACCCAAGTAAACCTAGAAAAATCATCAGCAATTAAGAGAACATACCTCTTACCACCAAGGCTCTCAACCTCAAGTGGTCCCATGAGATCCATGTGAAGCAATTCAAGACACGATGATATAGTGAGACTTTGTTGGACTGGATGTGGCACTCTAACCTGCTTTCCTTTATGGCATGCCTCGCACGCTGGAATGATCTTGGTGTTGAGCTTAGGCAGCCCCCTCACAGCTTCTTCCTTGGCCAACCTGTCCATCATCTTGTAATTTACATGTCCAAGCTTTTGATGCCATAGTTCTGCATCACTAAGTTGGGACAACCTGCAAAAGGCATCACTATGAATTTGGTAGCAATTATCTGAAGTTCTTTTCCCYGTGAGAATACACGATCCATTCTCCTCATAAACTTCACACTTTTCACGGTTGAATTTAACGTTGAACCCTCCGTCACACAATTGACTTATGCTGATCAAATTTGCAGTAAGTCCTTCTACTAGCAACACATTTTCCAATGTTACAATGCCGGGAATATGGAGAGTCCCTTGGCCAACGATTTGGTCATTTGCGCCTCCTCCATACTTTACTTTTCCACCTCCAAATCTGACAATGTTGGAAAGCAATTCTTCTGAGCCTGTCATATGATTCGAGCATCCACTATCAAAATACCAGGCTCCAGGGACAAGAGACTTCAGGGAGGTATGGATCATATTGCACTTGACGCTGTTTTTCTTGACCCACACTTGTTTGCATCTGATGTTGGTATTGATGTTGGTAGCGCGGTTACCAACATTGGACTTGTCAGTTATATTTGTTCTCTGAAAATGTCTTCTCTCGCCAATGATCTTCCAGCAAAAGGGCCGAATGTGCCCTGGTTCTCCACAATGATGACACACGAAATGTCTCCTCCTTTTCTTGTGGTGTTTGGAAGATTTTCATTCTTGACTTGACACTTGCGTAGGTTGACTTCATTTGAAACCTATTCCATGCTTTGAGGTCTCTGGAAAACTAATTTGCAATATTTCGTCAAGTTTCGCCTTTCCTTTATTTAGATTTGAAATGGTTCCGTGAACAGTGGTTAGTTCATTCTTCATCTTTTCCTGCTCAGTGTCCTTCTTGGTGAGAGACGTTTCCAATCGGACGATAATGTCAAGCTGATCTTCCTTTTCTTTGGTTAGCTTTTCTACTTCTTTTTCGAGCTCTTTGGCCTTGAGTACCTGTTTACTCCAACTGATAAACAATTTCTGGTGGTCAATACTCAGCTGCTCGTATTCCTCATAATAATCAGTGGTCTCGGCATTCAGGCACACGATGTTGTCTGCAAGCAAACCAACATGAACATCGTCATCCCACACAACATGGGAAAATAAAGCTGGAACAGAATCAGATGACTCAGAATCATTAACATCTTCGGTGAAATCCGTAGCGACCATGCTTTTCTTTCTAAGAGTGTTGGGACACTCGTTCTTGTAATGTCCCCAACCTTTGCATTCGTGGCATTGAATCTCGTTGAGTGGTTTTGTTGAACTGGACACATTGGAAATTGAATTTTTGGACTGAGATCGTGGAAGAGTACGTCCAGTAAACTTTGGAGTGGATGTCTGTGTCCTGTTCCTTGGATTTGAGCTTCCAAAATTGTTCTTTTTCTTCAAGAAATTGTTGAAGCGTTGAGTCACAAAGGCCAGTTCATCTTCTCCAAGAGTAGTTGTCTCCATCTTTTTAATAATTCCATTAAAATCGAAATCTTCATCATCTTCATGATCGACTGCAATTGAATCGGAAGAAAAAGCAACATTCTTCTCTTTCGAGCTAGAGCTAACGTGTTCCATCTCATATTGCTTGAGATTTCCAACTAAGGTGTTGAAATCGATGTTATCAACATCTTTTGATTCTTCTATGGCCACCACCTTCATGCTATATTTCTTCGTAATGGATCTCAGTAATTTTCCTACAAGACGGGAATTAGTTATGGGCTCACCAAGTTCTCTGCACTCTTCAGTTATTTCCGCCAATCTTACGGAGTAGTCCAATATTGACTCTTTCTCATCCATTCTCATAGCCTCGAAGGTGGATATGAGCATTCTTAATCTGGATTTCTTTACGCTTGCAGTTCCTTCACACACCCTCTGTAGTGCGTCCCATGCATCCTTTGCTGACTCGCAATTCTTGATGATGTGGTAATAGCTTGCATCTACATAGCCACACAAGGTGTTGATGCATTTGGAGTTCCAATTTGCAGCAGTTGCTTCATCAGCAGTCCAGTCTTCCTCTTTTTTAGGGATGGTATCGCCCTCGCCATCCGTGACACGTGGTTTTCCCATCCAATGAGAACAGTTTTCCAAACACGCTCGTCGATGCTTTTCAAATGCCATCTCATTCTCTGTTTCCAGAGAGAATAATTCTCACCATTAAATATTGGAGGCCTCGGGTTGCCTTGAGCGTCCATAACACCTAATAATAAGGATCAATACTTAAGAGGTTAAGTAACCCGCTCTAGATGCCAATTGTAAAATTACAAGGTCTATGGATATAAGAATAATTCTCAGATTTGCGATGTTGTTAATCAATGTTACCAACATCAGTTAACAACATCGACCAGAGTAAATTAAATTTATGCAGCGGAAATTAAAATACGAGAACACGATTAAACAAATTCAGTTCACAAGTAAAAGTACTTGTGAACTTGGGTGTACAAACCCAAAAACTATATTACTTTCTTTTTAAGTTCAATAAAAAATATAAAGTAATATATGAAAACTAAATATCAAGAAACTTGATACTAAATAATTGTTGCCGGAATGGCAAGATCTTCTTCGTCGGTCACGCAACTTCAAAGATCTTGTTTATCACGAACGTTGGCTCCAAGTAGATATCATTTCTTCGTGTTCTTCTTCTTTGCGTCGTGCATCGTGCGTTCCTTGCATCTTGCGTCAATCTCCTCAAAATAATCCATGCGTCAAAAGTAATCCCAAGTATTAGGAGTTCTTGTGTCATAAATAGACAACCTAGAATCCTAAACTTGGTAAAATCCTAAAAACAAATCCTAAACACAATCTAAGAATAATTAAAGTCTTGTACATAAACTAGGAAACATAATATTGTCCTAAATCTAGTTTCCTAACTTATTTTGTGCCCAAGAAAGGCAAATAACAAAATAGGAATTATTGCCAAGAATAAATTCCTCAACATACTTCCTATTCAATGTCAAATAGTTATACTTTTTGTAAACCGATGAGAGTTTGACCTCTCTTACTAAAACTTTCTTTATGAACCATATTGTGATTCTTTCTGCTAGTTAAATACCTCATTGTAAACTTAGAGATTCTATTATTGATTTTATTTTATGGCACAATCACTCGTTCTAGTCTATAACCATTATTTCCTTGGATCTCGATTGAATGGTGAACCTTGCATAGTCATTACGCTGACTATCAACTTTTGTTCATGAAGACCCTCATCTCCTATGACACTATCTTCTGAACGTTAGGTTATTTTTAATACCTTCTCTTGAATTTATTGAATAAAGATTCATGTTGAGTTTGAAAAATCTTTATCCATGTTTTCGACTCTCTTTTTACCTAAAATCTAACAATTTATATATCTTGTTTGTCCTATTTATTGGAGTTCTTGCTATGTTTCTTTTTGCCTTTTATGACTATTTCATATTTAAGGTTAACACCTTACTTTCATTTCTTTACACTCTTGAGTTTTCTTTCAATTAACTACTCATAGAAATCATTGTCTTGATTACGAAGTTCTTTCTCAGTTAATGAATAAATTTATTCTTATTTTAGTAGTCATCCTCTAATATTCTGACCTTAGTAGTCCGTTTGATCTATTTGATAGATTTTTCCTGATTGTAGAACTCTTCAAACAACTACTTTCGAAATGCACATTGCACCCAAGTCTTTTGTTGGCTTCCTGTGATATACTTGTTCACGTTTGCACTATTGAAATGAACTCAAGTTTTAATCACTTTTGTTTTCGAGTTTATCTTCTGTCTTGGTGGAATAGATTTTACTTTGTTTACCTCATCTCGTTGTTCAATCACCCTTCTATTTTATTCCCCTATATACTAAGGATTTATCTTTACTTATTCTAGGGAATGGACCCTTCTACCGTTGTTAGTGCTCACTTGTTTTGGTTTTCTACACCAGTGGTGTTGCATTATTGTTGTTATTTACTCTATTATTTGCTAACCCATTATGAAAGCTTTTGATTATTCTACCATTTGAAAACTTATTTGTTATCTCATTATTTGTAACCTATCTATTTGTATGTTCTGAAAATTATACACCTTATCTTAAATCTTCTATCACTCCTCTTTCTATCATTTTCTCTCACTAGTAAATTTAAGACGGACCAGTGGTCAAACTGTATAAGCTTTCCTTAGATATTGATATTTCTATAATGATTCTGAATAATTAATTATTTCATTTTCCATGTGAGTATTTCTTATATATATCACATATCCACTACTTTTACTTCACATTGTCAGTTTTATTATCATTTTGTTCACCAATTCCATCTCGAACTGAGATCCAAGTTTGCAGTTTCTCTTACCTTGAGCTACTTACTATTTGTCTATTTTTTTATTGCATCAACTATCAAATTCATCATCTTACTTTCACTTTGCTTTCATTCACGAGTGAACGTTCGAATTTTTTTTCCTTCATTTGTCTTCCACTGGAAATTTGTTTCAATTGGTTACCCTTGAAAAAAAAAACTGTGTCATTGATTTGTTTTGTTATACTGACATGACTTTGTGCCATTAGATACTTCCAGATTTTGAGGTTTTATTTAAGTCTATGATTTCAATGACCAAGTACTTATTCATTATACATTATACGTACTAATATTCTTGTTTACACATTTGAATTGTTACTATTCAATTCACTATTTTCTTCTCATATGTGAATTATATTTATTCTCAATCAAATCACACAATCTTTTCAACCTCATCTTTGATTGAAACAATATTCAGTTGTACACATTTCGATCATTCGTACCTATTATAGAGTTGGATTTAAGCTCTGTGTTGTAGTACTATAAATTGCCTAAAATACTTAAAATGGAAGTTTGGGGGCCAAACTCTTTAAAGGAGGGGAGAATGTGAAGCCCCGTCTATTTAATCTTATAATTTATTCAAATAAATTTGATTATTCTTTATATCCCTATTTTTATTTTATTTCAATCGAAATATTTTATTTCAACAAAATATTATTGGAATGTATATTGGATATTGTGAAATTTTTATTTTTATTTATTTAATTTTGTAGCGAAAATAAATACACATAGTATATTTTTATTTTAACTCATTATGTTAAATTGGGCTCAAAATCTCTAAAACTTATACTTATTAGTAGGCCCAAAACTTGAGCCCAATTTAGTTAGCCCAAATACTTAGTCCATTAGAAGGCACCGCACAGCTTCAATACTGTGCCATCCCCAAATTCATCATATCAGGACATTTGCATTTTTCATTTCTTCTTGTTTTCGCTACCAAAATCCTTTGGCAGCAGATTTTCATCAGACGATTTCTTAATATCAAACCAACGAATCTTTATATAATTGACACCGTAAATATAAAACTTCATAAGGTTTCCAACGCAACCTTCGGATCGATGATCGGAGCTTTGGATCATCGGCAAAACACAGACAAATTCCCTGGGCGTTGCCACGACTCGAGACGGCACCGTCGAACTTCGACAGCTATTTTCCCGGCGAATCGAAGGTCCAAATTGTAGTTTAATATATCGAATTGTTTGTATTGACAATTAGTATTTAATTATACAATTAATTTTACAACCCGATTCTTGAGAAGTCATGACGGGGCCACGAACGCCGCTCATCGGCGATCGACCATTCCGGCCCTTCGGATTGTCGAAATTTAATGAACTTTATATTAAATGAAAGCTCTCTTCATGAGAAACATGATTTTGAACTCGATTCTTGATTCCGGTGAGACTTGGATTTGTGCATGTGTTTTGGTTCGGGCGTAAGTGTGTCGAGATGTGTTTGTATGTATGGCCGCATGTTTTGTTTGTGTTTGAGATGGTGGCTGGTGTCAAGTGGTCGCCGGAGAGGGGCTGGGCCGACGAAGAGAATAAACGGACATGGCAGGAGTTTTTAAAAAGTTTAGGGGTATAAACGAAATGAGTTAGAAGTTGAAGGGTATGCTTTTGAGATTTAGATAGAGTTTTAGACCCAATTGAAAATTTTAAGAACTTCAATTTGACCCCTCTAAGTTTCAATTTAGTCCTCCTAAATTCAGTTTTGGTTTATTTCGAATTGACCCCAATTAGAGTTTTGAAAACTACAGATTGACCCCACAAACTTTTCAAAGTTTCAAAAATATCAATTTGACCCCCAATTACTTTATTAATTTTTCAAAACCGTACAACTTTCTTATTTTTGAGCCGAAATGGATCAAACGACTTCCATATAATTTCAAATTCAAACCATAGATTCGTAATAGCATCCTCCTACGTAAGACATATCCGAAATTACAATTTTACCCATTGAATTTTAGATTTCAAGAATTGAGGCCCTAATGCTCTTATTTTCATATTGTGCGATATACATTGTTAGTTTCTTTTCCAAGTGTCATAGGACCTTAGATAATACTTTAATATATGTTATATTTGTAATTTTTATAATTATACTATATTTAGGACTCAACATGGACTTTTATTCGAAAGCGGCGAGACCTTTCATATAATGGACCGGAAACCTCGTGAAGCCGTCCTAGCTTTATGCTTAATTCTGGAAAGAAATTCAAAGAAGGTGAGCAAAACTTTATAAACTGGGGAGTTTGAATATTTTCAAACCATAATGCATTGTTTATGCTTATCTGTGAGTGAAAAATTTTTAACTGGAAAGTTTGAGATTTTCTAAATCATGAAGCACTTGTTGCTTGAATATATCTCCCTTGTGCTTGTGCTTAATCATAAATTCAATTATATGATTTTATATTAAAGGTATCATTTGAACTCGACTTTTGTTATTGATTGTACTGTTACTGTCAACTATTATTATTTGTCCACTGTTACTGTCAACTGTTATTGTTTGTCCAATGTATTGTCTGTTACTTTCTGTCAGGCACGAGTAGTTTGGGCAATCAATCGAGTAGGTTGCCTGTGGTTCTTGCTTGACTACTCGTGGTACCTATTCCCATTTCTGCAGGTCGGGTCGGAGACGACGATAGGATTTGGGTCGTAGATTGGGTATATTCCGAAATATGACGTACCCTGGGTCTGAATCCCAAAGCTAAAGGGACGTTGAGCCTACTGGGAGAGATAATGTGATTGAGGCTTTGACCTATTGGAGTGTCACCTTTCATGGTGAGTGTAAACGTATGGGTCGATGTCTGATCAACATCGATTCTACGTTTATGTGAGTTAATCTGGCTCGGAAGCTTAGTGCTATGATCCAAACTTTTGTGCACCCCTTTTAAGATATTTAATTTTTAAACACACAAGCTTGCTCGCAAGAGTACGAGGAACTTGTAGGGTGGTGAGTTTGACTCAAGTCGATTCTCTCGAGTACGCAAGAGTATCTTGGATGTTTTTCTCAATCACGAGTGATCAAATAATACATACAAATTGGAGGTTTTTGAAGATTTGATTTGATCATTTAAAACTAAGCAATATTTTAAACTAATTAAACTAATTATCTTGAACTAGATTACCAACTAAGAACAATAATTAAACTACTTAACCCTAAGAACTAAGAAATAATTAAACTAGCTGTAAAACACAGTAATGATTTAAACCTAATCGATTCTAGTAACAAATCTAAGAACACAAATATAAGAAACTATCATGAAGCAATTGAATCATAAGAATCTAAGACAGAAAATTAAGCATAAACTAGTTCGCATAAATAAATTCGCATAAATAACTTGATGAATTCAATATCAAGAATTCAAGCATAAAATAAATTTAGAACTAAGTACCTGATCTAGAATTAGCTAAGAAATTAACTAAGAAATTAACTAAGAGTTTAGAAAAATTATTAGAACTAATAAAAGCGATAAAAATCTCCAGCGAATCCGGAGTTGGAACAGAGATCTTGATTTAAAGTGAATCTTGAATGTAAGGGACTTGAATCTTCAATCTCGATCTCTATCTTCGTAATGGAGTGTATAAATGCGTTGTTTCTGTGCTCTCCAACCCTAGGTAGTCGTCTCTCCTAAAATCCAAAATATGAAGGGTATTTATATATATAGCATGTCTTGGCGCACAAAAAAACCTAAAAATGCATTTCTGGGAAGCCACGTCGACTTCGCGTCGACCGACGCGTGCTGGAGCTCGGCGTCGATGCTGCCTGTGCGCTCATGTCGATTGGGCGGGGGCGTCAACTTATGCAGTCATGGATCGACGCTACAGCAAGTTGCGTCGGCTTAGCATCGCCAGACGCACCCTTGGATCGACGCTTCAGAGAGTTACGTCGGCCAAGCGTCGACTGAGTGTCGACTGTCGTGGGAAAGATCCGCATTGACGTAGTGTCGACGCTCGCGTCGACCGACGCTACTGAGAGTACATCTCATTTTCTCGATCTTTCTGCCACTTGTTCACCGGAGAGCTCGTTCTCCACTTTTGAACATCGAGCTTCATCTATTTACGGGCTGAACTCTTCCGGTTACTCAGCTGTAAGGTGAAAAATAACGAATAATCACCTATTCTCATCAATTATGATCAAAATATGGTAAAATAAGATGGAATTATGAAAATACGGAATTAGGCTTAAATCATTCAACTTATACCAAAAACAAATAGAAAAGAAGAACTAAAATACTAATAAAAATAAGGTCAAATCTGCACTAATCATGCTACGTGTGGGAGCCACCTCTAGAGTCTTTCGGGAGCTAAGTGCTATGCGCGGTAGCCACCTCTAGTGCTTTGATTTCTTATAAAATTTATTTTCTAAAATATTGTAAATTTTATATTTTAAAATAAAAATTGCATTTTCATTTGCTTCCCCTCATTGAGCTCTTTTAGCTAACGCTCTCTTTTGGTTTAAAACCAAACTCTCCAGATATCGACGATAACGCGAATGATGTTGACTTTGATTTTCAAGGTGAAGATAGACCCGTCTAGAGCTTCCTTTTGCCGACTTATTTTTATTTTATTTTATGTATATGAAATGAATTTAAGGTGAGAGTTTATTTATATTTTTAATATATTTATTTATATTACTATTAAGGTAGTATTTTATTTGGGGCGTTACATTTACTCTCAACAACATGCACCCAACCCCCTCTTCCACTCTCAGTCCTGAATGTTCCCTTATCGACCCCATCACCCCCTTAGTGCAAGAAAAGATCAAAGAAATGTCTACGGCCCATGGAGTCATTTCTAGTGATGATGTTTCTTGGATTACCAAAATAAAGGAATGGTGAGAACCCAAGTTGGAGGGGGTAGATGATACTCGCAAGCTAGGGCGTGATAAACCCAAACCCCGAACGGAACTCAAACTTCAACCGATTCATTTAAAGCATGAGTTTCTTGATGAGGGCAGAAAGAGGCCTGGTTTCAACCTTGGTGAGTGGACGGATGAAGAAGAGAAGGGAGAGCCTCATAAACGTTCCATAATACATGAAGAAGAGGTGAAGCTTCATTATGATAAGAAGCTTATTTTCAAGAGCCTCACGACCAGGATGCAAGTTTTTCTCGATAACCCCTGTCCTCGTGACTGTCCCAAGAAGTTTAATCGAGATGGAGTGCACCATTTATGATTGAAGAGGTGAAGTATGATGAAATGATTAGGCTAGTGAACTTGAAGACCTGAGAACGCCTCTATGTGCAGGATCATGGTGCGAAATTGAACTCCTACGGATCGATGCTCACGCAAGTTATATAGTACATCATTCTAGGAGACCCCCTATCACCTAAATAACTCGAGTTCATCAAGTTAGAGATGTTAAACATGCGCCTCTTTGGAGGCAACTCAAGAGTTTTGTATTTATTATGAAATATTCTGAATCTTGTATACATATTCGTCTTTTAACTATTCATTTCTCTTTCAATTGTTTGTTTTTTTTTATCTCTTTATTTGTGTTGTAGGGAGTATTTTGTTATGAGTGTAAGGCTGTTTATGCATACCCAGGACCATTTTGAAGAAACGGGCATTTTGTTCGAGAAATGGTAGTATAAAGAGCAAAAATAAGGCCCCATCGATCGATATCTGATTGACAAGCTTTTGCACATGCATCGATGTCATGTCGATCCTCTGTCAATTAATGCAGGGCCTTTTCGATTGCCTGTCGATCGACGTCAGATCGAAAAATATAGTTTATCCTCCCCGTCAATCGACGCATGATTGACAGGCACATCTTAGACCAGCCCGACCTGGCTCGTGCCTACTTAGAAAAGATGTCATCCTAACCCACGGCTGCTGGTGCTTTTTACAAACACATAACATTTTTTTCTCTTCCATTTCTTCATTCAAACACAACCTTTTCATTTTTTTTTCTTTCTTGCTCTCTCACACTCCAACAGACTCTAGCTAACTTCGACCAACTCCCCGTGGTTCTGGCATCTTCTCCAGCTCTCTTTGAAGACCTCTCAACTTCTGTCTAACTTCCGTGTAAGAATTTTCCTTCAATTTCTCATAATAAAATGGCCCGAGCCCATTTTGCAAAGTTTCTCGTCTATTTTGTTCGAACATTCAAGGTATTTCATTAGAGCTCAATTTATCATTTCTTTCGATCGATAATTTTGCTTGGTTGAATTTTAATGGTTGGTTTTGTTCCCTCATTATCATGACCTTATCTTTTGAATCTTTGCACATTAAGTGATAGACGAAATTCCCTAAAGAGTGTTTCATTCTAAATTTGATTCTTGTGAGTACGTACATGTTCTTATCAATTCCCGGAACCCTATTTTAATTTATCATCATAATCTCAAGTTCTAATTCCTCGATTCCTTTATTCCTTTGAATTTGATTTACCATGTCTTGAGTTGGAAACAAGGACATCTTAGTCAAGTACGAGGCCCCATTTCCTATTTATTTGAAAGAAGAGGGCAAGCGTTATTGATCAATTATGAGTCAAGAATTTGCGGCACTTCGAGCTATTGATTAGGCGGAAGTGGAGGAATGATCTCAAGAATGATCGACACATTTTGGAGCGGTCTTGGGGTACATCGATAAAATCGAGTGCACCATGTTCGCCCAGATGGAGCTTTTCAGGTATCACAACTCGTGCTAGAGTTTCTCACCACCTTTACCCCATTTTTTGACTGAACATTCACTTTCCGAATCAGGGCACTGAAATTCATAGGGAGGGGAGCGTCTTTGCTGATGTTTTTGGGTTTGATAGTGACAATATTTTTCTAGAGCCCAAAGACAGAGCATATGACGAGGCGACCATATGAGATAACGGGAGGAAACGAAGGCTCTTTTGACCAGTTTCCTATTACAAGGATCGAAGACAATGCAATCTACATTGCTTATAAATTCCTCGCCCACATCGTGCTTTGCAAGCAAGTGGCTACCAACGCAATGAAATCCGAGCCTTATTCCATGTGGTGCCTCATCAATGATCGAAGACCATTCCTTCTTCCTCTTGTCATAACTAGGATCCAAAACATCTTGAGAAATAAACTCGGAAACAAGGCGCCTCTCCTTTCATTTGCCCCGTATATAACAAGCCTCACTCATCACTTCAGGTGCAATCAAACCGATATGGATCTCATGGCGACTGGGATCAACTACCTTTTGATGGCCAAACATTTTGCGATGCAAGGTACCCAAGCCCAAGCCCTCGCACATGGTGGGTCATTGGCTTCTCATGCAAATGCATGTGAGCTTGTACATGGCCTAAACATCGGTTCGGGCCCACGCCAAGGTTCATACCAATTCTTTGAGAAGACTCGGGATTTTTAATCGAGGATGTTTGAGAAGCTTCAACTCATCAATGAGAAATTAGATAATAATCATGAAAGCACTCGTCGAAGCTTAAAGCTTCCATTTCCCAACTCCAGGGCCATTTGGGCCACTCGTCCTCTTCTCATGTGGTCAGAACGCATCTGTAGATGGATGTTGATGATGAACCTACCACATAGTATCCTTTTGTTTTATTTATTTAAAAACATAAGAAAAAAAACTAAAACAAATTTAGAAAACTTTCCAAAAATCCCAAAAATATTTTTCTTTGTACATTTTGACCCTACCACATAATATTTTTCTTGAAAACTGCGCTTACTTTCTTTGGTAATGTTACATACTGGTTTGTCGCCAAGCGTCTCTCCCTTGAAGCTAGTTCCTTGAAAAATTTCACATAGGCGGGCATTGTTTTGATTACCTCCAAAAGTGGCAAGTTAATATTGACATTTTTCAATAGATTATATAGTTCCATGAATCTTTTGTTCTCTTTAGCTGGACGCAAACGGCTTGGAAAAGGAATCGCATCCTTGATCGGTATTGTCAATTACCTTGGCGGAGATGGTTTAAGAGCATCGTCTTTGCCATGGGCGTCATTCGGAATCATCCTTTGAATGGATCCAGGAACATATCTATTAGAGGATTTATGCAGCTGATCTACTGGTTTAGAAACATCTTCCGTGCTAGGAGTTGGTGTTTTGTTCTCGACTTCCACTTCCTCATCTTGGTCAACTATTCCATTGTCGATCTTCTTTCCACTGCGAAGGACATGAACCGCCTACGCTTGTTCAGCCTGGCTTGGAAGTTTACCCTTCTTGTTTGAGAGCCCAGCTAGGTGGGCCGATAATTGACCTATTACAATTTGTAGTTTCCTTTGCCCAGCTGTATTATCAAGAATAGCCTTTTTCATGTCAGTGATCTCATTTCGAACTTCTGCGAGTCCATCCTGGTTTTTAATAGTTTCGACCACTTGGTTCTGCTGCCAAACTAATAGCTGATAAGTTGATTGAAATGTAGTAGATACTTGCCCTTGCGTATGGAAATTATTTTGAGGTGGTGGCAATGGTGCTTGCGCATGGGGTGGTGGGTATTGCGGATCGGATGGCATATAATTTGGGTTTCCTGGGCCCCACTTAAAAAGGGGAGAATCACGTTGCGCGTTGAATCTCTTCGCGGGTTGCTGCCCTGAATGTTGTTGATATGAAAAATTATGGACAGCGTTAACATCTTCTTGTTGTTCACTGTTGAGCGGGCACATGTCTGCTAAATGTTCGGGGGATCCGCATTGGTGACACGTCGCATCAATCTTCTTTGAAGAGGCCTTGCTCGCCCGCTCGACTTTCCAAGCTGCTAATTTCTCATCAAATATTTCCTCACACTTGGCCTTGACTAATTTGCCGTCATCTATATCAGGACGGGGATGGATATCTCATTAACTTTTAATTTACGAGGCCGAGAGTTGGTTTGTCTAGACTTTTCGCTCTGCTTCTCCAACACTCGTCTTGCCTCGGGGGCCGTCAAATCACCGAAGTCTCCTCCTGCCGCTATTTCAACTTCCCTTTTTCCATGGTCCAACAATCCATCAAAGAAAAACTGGTTAGTCATCTCCGGGGAGTAGTTATGGTGGGGGCAAGCTTTCAAAAGTGTCTTGTAATGCTCCCACGTTTCATGAAATAGCTCTCCCTCCAACTGTTCAAAGGTAGCAATTCGCCTCCGAAGATGCCCCGTTGTTTGTGCCGAATAGTATTGATTTAAGAACTTCTCGCTTATCATCTCCCAGTCAGTCAACGAACCAGGTTCTAGGGATAGTAACCACGACTTTTCTTTGTCCTTCATTCTATAAGGGAAACAAATCATTTTCAAGAACAAAATAGTTCAAAAAGGCCAAAGGGTCTTCGTGGGCACTTCCGTGGAAAGTCGGGAGTAAATTAAGCTGATGCGGTTTAATCTCCACTTCCCTTGCGGTTGGTCCAAGAACAATAGCTTACCTAAAAGGTACAACCTTCGGACGCGCCAAATCGCACTGTCTAGGTGCCCTATACCTCCTTGGATCTCTAACTTGGTCATTAGCTCTCTCATAGCGGTTTCCATATGCGTTTCTTTCATAATTATTCTCGCGCTCGTATCTCCCTTCAAAATGTTCCTGTTCGTAGCCATGGTTTTGATTTTCCAACCAATCATCCACTCGTCTATGATTGTTAGCATACTCGTTATGTTGATGAAGATCGTCGTTCCTTAATGCCATGTTCTTGATGTTGTCCTGACGGTTGACATTGTTATTTCTCTCTTCATTTTGTCTTACATTCGCCATGTTGGGTTGATGATCGACTACGTTGTTAAGTTGGTGATTTAGTTCTTCATTATGCTGTTGATTGACTCCTTCATTTCTCCCCACGTTCGCTTCATGTTCTCCACGTTTTGATGATAATTAGCCCAATAAGCTCGGGGTTGTGGCTGTCCTTGCATAATGATTGGTTCACTACCATACCCGTTTCGAATGTGATGTGGAGGTGATCTTGGTGGGGAATCACCGTTTCGGATTGATTGTGCCCCTAACATTGTTTCGGGAACTTGGTTTTGATCAATGGTAGTAGCAATGGACGAACTAATTGTATTTATGGGAATAGGCTTTGATCATGCTTGTCTTGGACGGTGAATATTGTCGAGTAATGGCGCAAGTTCGGGTCTAAGAGATCGCCTCCCCTGCATGCACTCAACAACAACTCAACGCACCAATGGCAAATATCCAAGCCAATTGCAAAATAAAAAGAAAATAATAACTCAAAAATAAAATAAAACAAAAAACATCCTTAATCCTACTCGTTGTCCCGGCAACGGCGCCAAATTTTTGATTCAAACTTTTGTGCACCCCAAATATATATATTTTTTTAAATTAACACATTCAAGCTTGCTCTCAAGAGTACGAGTAACTTATAGGATGGTAAGTTGACTCAAGTCGATTCTCTCGAGGACAACTGTTCGGTCTCTTAGATGTTTTTCTCAATAATAATTAAACGTATAATTCATACAAATTGGGGTTTTTTTGAACTTTTGATTTAATTATAAACTAAGGATTAAAGCAATATTAAATTTAACTTAATTAAACTAATTAACTTTAACTAAATTACCAACTAGAATTTAAAAGCAATAATTAAACTAAATAAAATAACTTAAACCTAAGAGCTAAGAAATAATTAACCTAGTAATAAAACGCAGCGATGATTTATTATTCAAAACCTAATCAATTCTCAAGAATAACGTAAACAAATCTAAGAAACATGAATATAAGCAACTATCATGAAGCAATTAGATCATATGAATCTAAAAATGGAAACTTAAGCATGAATCAATTCGTATAAATAAACTCGATGAATTCAATATCCAAAACTCAATCATAAACTAACTAAAAACTGAAAGTAAATTGATTTGATTGTTAAACAAACCAAAGTTCATCAATCAATTCAAGAGCGTAACGTAAATCTAACTATCTAAGATTAAGATCTAAGAATTAAACTAAGAAAGCAATAAAGAGTTTAGAAAACTTATTGAAACTAGTAAAAGCGATGAAAATCTCCAGCTACTCCGAAGAAAAAAATGGTAGATCTTGGTCGAAGAACGGGCCGCGCTCTATCGAACGTCTTCAGAACTTTCAAGTGGCGAATCCTTGATCTTGATCTTTAATCTACGCTAAAGGGTGTTGAAAACGTGTTTCTAAACCCTAGGAATACTTTTTATTAAGTTTATAATGACCTAAGTACGCCCCAAACTCGGATCTATGGCTTGGTATTTATAGAATTCTGATTTCTTGGAGGACAAGTCACATAGGTCGGTTACTGGGCCCGTTAACGGTAGCACTTAACGGTAAGGAGCTACCGTTAAAGCTATCATTATGCTCGCAATCCTTATTTTACGGTGATGTTTACGGTAGGCGTATAATCTTTAAACCTATCATTATGCTTGCAGTCCTCCTTTAATGGAGTGGTTAACGGCGAGGTTAATGGTGCGGCTACCGTTAAGTATTACGCTGCTCTCTAACGGTAAGGTTACCATTAGGCTAACCGTTAGCCTTCAAAAATTTCCTACTTCTTCGCCGGAACGCTCGATTATTGTCTCTTAATCATCAATCTTCACCTCTTACGTGCTAAGCCTCTCCGGTTACTTAGCTGTATGGCGAAAAACAGAGATATTTCACCTTTTTGCATCAATTAAGGTCAAAACATGGTAAAATAAGCTGGAAACACAAATATACGAATTTAAGCTTAAACTATCCAACTTATACCAAAAAAGAAAAGAAAAAGTAACTAAAATACTACTAAAAATGAGCATAAATACGTGTTAATCAGATTATTTATAAAATTTCTTTTGGAGATATCAAACTCCACTCACACAAAATTAATAAAATTATAATTTTCATTTAGCAATGAGTTTCGAAGTCGAAAAGACATCTATTTTGATTGTGTTGGAATTATGTGGTCGTTAAGTACCTTGTCAATTGGGTACTCAAAAAAATAAGAGAAAAATAAGAAAAGAAGAAATAAAAAAACAAAGAAATAAAAATGTACAAGAAGAGAAATCATTGTACAAGTGATATGGATATAATAACTCATGCAACCCTCGTACGCGATTTTTATTTTATTAGAAAATCTTGTAGAGAGGTGCATAGATGACGGGGCTAGTAGGATGCCAGTTTAATGATAGACCTTGCTCGATGCATGGACGAGAGACTTGCATGAAGGGAAACTCATCATATTAATCGTACGGATTAGAGTCTAAATCTCTTATCTCAAAATTTCATAGACTTACTTCTCTTTTGGCTTCGAGTGACTAAATGCATTATTTCTCTATTCATTTGTGTGCATTAGTTTTAGGTTCATCGGGGAATTTGATTTTTTTGTCTATCTCTAGGCTCGATTTTGCTTGAGTACAAGCAACAAACTAATTGTGGGAGAGTTGATTTGTACATATTCATGTGTATTTTTCGTATGTTTTATGTCTTGTATTGTGTCTTTTAGTTGGGTTTGAGTCGTATTTTATCTAGTTTTTCTTTGTTTTGCATTTTCATAGCTTGCGTTGACTTTTTAATGTTTTTTTTGTATTTTTCTCGTATTTTTGTAGATATTTATGTTAATTTGGTTTTTCTTGGTTTTAGGACAATTGAGCGGGCCCTATCGCATATTGGAGGAACAAAACCAGCTCGATTTGACAAAAACACAACCCTGAACCATGAAGCACATTCGTCGATTAATGCAACATCGATGCACCCTTCCCGCCCGTGTCGAAAGATCGATGAAAGATTAGCATTATTTAGGATTTTCATCATTGTATGTTTTCTTATGTTTTCAAGTCTTTTTCTAAGCTTTAATTATAGTTTGAAATTGCTTAGCATGATAACCAAAAACTAACTAAAATTGATTGTGTGTTTAGTGTAGTTTTGTGAAAAATGAACATCTTATTTCTGATTATCATTCCTTGTGAGATACGACTTAAGTCATTCTCACCACAATATGATTGACCCTGTTCTCTTGCGGGCGATCATTGAATCGTTTGTAAAAACAGTGCATTGAGATCATTTCAGTGGGCGAGAATGATGTGATCACTGCTATGACCCAACAAGTAGTAGCGATGAATAACAAGTTTGACACGTTGATGTCACCAAGTTCGAGGATGTCACTGGCCAAGCAAGTGGGGCTGCTATGCATGAAGCGATTGAAGACGTAAACTTTATCAACCAAAGTACTTCAACAATACTATAGAAATAGCCAATGCGGAAACCAATACCATCTAGGAATGATAAATCATCCGAACTTCTTATACACAAATCCAAACAACACACTCCAACCACCATCAGTCGATGACGAATTGGGTGATTCATGAGGGGAAAAAGCTAAGTATAGAATAAATTTGCACTGCATTTATTGGTGAAATGAAGTCTTGTTTCGAGAAAGGAAAAACAAGGATATATAGAATTGAGGCAAATCTAGATCATATGAAAGGGTCAGTTAGGACCCATTTGAAGTTTTTTGAGACTTAAATCTCTCAGTTGGCCACCATCATCAAAAACCAACACAAAAAGGGGATTTTTTTTAGCAATTCTGAACTAAACCCTAAAGAGCAAGTGAATGAGATTCATTTGAGAAGGGGAAAGTAGTATGAAGGACCAAGGATGCAAAACATTGGGTTTGAATGATATACAAAGAATGCGGACAAACATGTCGAGGAAGATGTGGTTGAAGTAGAGAATGTTCCTAAATCTCTTAACATTTACCATTTCCGCAAAAAGCTCAAAAAAATGTATGAGCACTTTTATAAGTTTTATATATTTTTTGAAAAATCTATACAAACATACCATTATTAATGCTTTGATGCAAATGCCAAACTATGGAAGGTTCTTGAAAGAGGCAATAAGTAAGAGGAAGAGTCTTGAGGATTACGAGACCATCCTGCGAATGGAGGAATGCAGTGCGGTCATCTAGAAAGAGTTTTCTCTTAAATGCAAGGACCTCGGGAGATTCAAGATCACATTTGCTATTGAGGGGAGTTTGTTTGACAATGCCTTGTGTGATCTCGTTGCAAGCATGAGTCTTATAACTTTATAGATCTTAAAGAAATTGGAGATAAAAGATACCAAATCAATGAACATCACACTTCAGATGGCAGATAGATATTTGACATACCTAAAGGGTATAGTTGAGGATGTTCCGGTGAAAGTAAGCAACTTCATATTTTTGGTGGATCTTATAGTGTTGTACATGGAGGAAGACAAGAGCGTGCCATTAATATTAGGGCATCCATTTTTGGCAACGAGCCGAGCTCTTATTGATGTAGAAAATGGAGAACTCACATTGTGTATCAATAATGAACATAAAGTCTTTAACAATCATCATGCTATGAATTATGTGATGATGTGCAAGGAATCAAATACTATAAGAAGATAAACGAGTTCGACACTTATGTTGAAAATGTCTTGATTACATCTTTAAATCGAGAACATACTTTGCATAACTCTCTTAATTCTTGTTTTGATGTTTGGAAAAATCTTGAACGGAAGCACGAAATGCAATCATGGAAGAACAAAAACGAGATAGTGACAACATTACCATTTCAAAAAACAAACTTTTGACAAAGAGAGTGCCTAACTAGACGTAAAATAAAATGTTGGTTGTTAGGTAAACCAACGTTGTAAGGTACATAGGTAGTTATTTAATTTTTATAATTAAAAAATATTGGGAAATCGCATTTACTGGACTCATCGCGACCTCAGTAGAAATCACGAACTGGGTCATTACTGGGAGTCTTTTTCAAGGCATGTCTTCGCAAACTCAGTAACAACCACAAACTGGGTCATTGATGGAGCCTTTTTCAAAGCATGTCTTTGAAACCTCAATAACGACGAGAATCAGGTCGTTACTTGGTGACATCTTCACGGCATGTTTCACGAGCCCATTCATGACCACTAACTGGGTCGTTACTGGGTGCCATATTCACTGCATGTGTTTGTGACCCCATTTGCGATTGCAAATCAGGTCACGAACAATTCGCAGAATACTGATAAAAGGAAGAAACCACAATTTTTTTACCAATCTAACTTTCTCAACAACGAGTACCCTTCCCCCTTGAAATCCTTTTAAGTTTTCTTGAAGAACTCATCTAAATTATGTTCAAAACACACCACAACATCAATTACTTGCCATTTCTTCATCAAAACTCCAACAACAAGGAATTCTCTAATATTTTCGATTAGGGCTCTTCATTTTTGAATTTTGGGGATTTTTATAATTGGTTGAATTTATCCATCAATAATTGTTCCTTTGTTCTAATTATTGCATAGAATGATGGTCATGCTTGATTTTGTGATTGGGATACTTCAATGTTTGATCTTATGATTAAATGTTCATTGAAGAATTTCATCGAACACATAGAATAGATGCTTGGTTCTCAAAAATACTGAGATTTATGATGAATGAAGCATGATATGATGATTATTAAGTCATTAGAATGTGGAATCCTTCTTATTGTAACTTTGAGTTTGAATTACTTGACGTTTAGGGGAACTTCTCATGAATTTTGGGGATAAATATAGATACGATGATCGTTTGGGCTAGTGAAATTTAAATCTTATATGGAGATATGCATGTTTAACATGACCGATTATTTTTGCCTTAATCAATTCAATTGTGAGTGTATTTTGATGGGAATGAGTGAGGTCAAATTTTAAGTGTTTGGTTTTGCTTTGAGGTGAATAATCTGAATATTTTTGGAGTTGAGTTAATTGAAGTCATTGTTAGATAAGGGATTTACGACATGTTAGAAACCTATGAGGATGCAATCCTTCTTGATCACAACCCAAACGAGAGAGACAACACCATAACCACCATCCACACCCATTTTCTCATCCGACGTGGAAGAGGAATATGTACCCAATCCGACAATCGGTCCAAAACTACTCGGAGTGCAACTAACCTCGCTCGAGAGCTTGGAAAAAGTGCAATCAGCTTTTCAAGTTAAGAGTCCAAGCTACAAAGTACGCATACCCAATGTGCATGCAAGCGCTCGGGATTGATGACGACGTGAATCGACTTTTTAGTCAAATTAGGTGAAATAACAGCTTAATAATAGGTATATGGACAATGTACGAGAGTTAGACTTTAGAGATTTTAAGCACCTTTAAAGTTGAGAGGGTGAGATCGACGAGAGATAAAGAGGTATTTGTTGTATTTACTATATTTATATGTAATTCTTGGAATATGTAAATTGTATTTTTGGGCTAATTGATATAGAAAAGAAGATATACAATAGAGGGAGAGTTGCTTGAGGAAGAAGAGAGTCGGTAGAAGAAATTATAATATTTTCTGATAGTTCCTTCTTGTCATTTTCTTCATATATAAATACCCACAAGGGGGGACTAATTTGATCATCCTAATTGATCCACTAAAATCAAAGAGAGCATAACAAACACCAGAAATAAAAACATAATAAATGGACTATTAAGATTAAAATCATTTAAATAGGTTCTGCCACTCAGATTGCACCATGTGTCCGGGTTTCATGAAAATCCCTACTCCTCATCTGAATGGGTACGCCTGATCCGGACCCGTCATGCTTCTTTTCCGTTCATCCATGTCCATAACCCAGTTTATCTTCTTCTTTCCCAATCTTGCGCTGTTCTATAATTCCCAAATTCTCTGAGCAAATTTCCTGATCCATGACACTACTGCCTACCATTGAAGATCCTTGTCTCCAAGGATCAAACTTTGGATAGTGATTGCTTAAGTACTTCTCATCTCCCCATGTCACTTGTTCTCTTTCTCTGTTACTCCAGTTAATTAAAAACTGACATACTTCTCTACCTTTTCAGCATACAACCCTGTGGCCAATTGATTCATTTGGAGTGATTTGGAACTCGCCTTCGTCATCTACCAATGGCAGATCCTAGATTGGAGGTGGATGCACGGTGGGCTCAGTTTCTTCTTTAGGAGGGAAACGTGGAAGACCAGGTGGATCCGGGCCTCTTCTGGCAATTGCAAATGGTAAGCCACCTCTCCAATATTTTCTATAATTTGAAAGGGACTGTAAAACCTAGCTGATAGCTTAAGATTCTTTCTGAGTTCAATAGAGTGTTGTCTGAATGGTTGGATTTTTAGATATACCCATTCACCCACCTCAAAATATCTCTCTACTCTTTGTTTATCTGCATAGAATCTCATGCCTGAGTTCATGTCTGAGTTTCTATCTCTGTTGAGTATCTGCTGCATATGGATTCTGTGTGATGACGTGTGTCTCCATGAAGGAAGTGGGGGGCTGGTAACCATATAGGGCTAGAAATGGGGTAGCTTTTAGACTGGTATGGTAGTTTGTGTTGTACAAAAACCCTGCCAAGGGTAACCACTTAAACATTGTTTAGGGTTTTGTTGAACCATGCATCTGAGTTAATTCTCCAAACATTGGTTTAGTCTCTCAGTTTATCCATCTGATTGAGGGTGGTAGGTAGAGGTGAATTCCAATTGGGTTCCTATTGCTTTGAAAATCTCCTTCCAGAATGTTCTAGTAAAAACTTTGTGTCTGTCAGTGACAAGGTGTAGGGGCTGCCCATGCAGCTTATAGATAGAGTCTAGGAATAGCTTAGCAACTGTAGATGTTGTGTAAGGATGAGCTAGTGCCATGAAATGTCCATACTTAATGAGCCTGTCCACCACCACCATAATCACATCCTTCCCCCTGATTTAGTTAATCCCTCAATGAAGTCCATAGAAATATGAGTCCAAGCTTGATGGGGAATGGGAAGGGGTTGGAGTAGACCTGGGTAGAGTCCCCCTTCAGACTTGCATTTAACACATACTTCACACAGTCTCGCCTAATGTTCTACTTCCTTCTTAATAAGTGGCCAGTCAAAAATCCTTCCAGCTCTCTTGTAGGTACCTAAAATGCTTGAGTGCCCACCAAAAGCTGATATATGCATCTTAGTCAGGATAATCTTCCTGAGTGTGGGTTCATTTACCACTCTTATTCTCCCCTTGTACTTTATGACTTCCTCTTGTAGCTCAAAATCTTAATATGATTGTGTATCCAAGGACTTGACAATATGATCTTGGCAAACAAAGGATCATCTGGGTAGCTGGCAGCTACTTGTTGGACCCATAATGGTGTGATAGTGGAAATGGCTTGACAGAACTCCTGAGTGGGTGCTTGTCTGGATAAGGCATCAGCCACCTTGTTCTCTGTACCCTTCTTATACTGAATCTCATAGTCATACCCCAGTAGTTTTGATATCCATTTCTGTTGCATATGGTTCATGCTCTTCTGATCCAATAAGTGTTTGAGTGCTTGCTGGTATGTCTTGATGATGAATTTGTACCCTTGTAAATAGTGTTTCCATTTCTGGATAGCCATCAACATAGCTAGGAATTCTCTTTCATAAATAGACAAAATCTTGTTCTTAATGCATAGTGTTTTGATCATGTAGGAGATAGGCCACCTTCTTGCATTAGGACAGCTCCCACCCATTGCCACTAGCATTTGTTTCCAAGATGAAAGTCTTGGAGAAATCTGGTAATGCTAGCACAGGAGCTATTACACTGGCTTTCTTGAGGTTGCCAAAAGCTGCCTCTGCCTCCTTAGACCAAGAAAAACCCCCTTTATTGACCAAACAGGTTAATGGTTTGCTTAGCAGTCCATCCCCTTGGATGAATCTTCTGCAGTATCCTGTGAGCCCTAGGAATCCCCTGATTTGTTTTATATTAGTTGGTCTTGGCCATTACACCATACTAGCTATCTTGTTGGGGTCAGTAGCTACCCCTTCTCTGGATATAATGTGGCATAGGTACTCAATTTGCCTCTGTCTAAAAGGGCACTTGCTTCTCTTGGAAAAAATGGAGTTTTTCCTAAGTAGAATCAACACTGCCTTCAAATCTTGGTAGTGGTTTTACTCTGTTTTGCTGTAGATCAAAATATCATCAAAGAAAACTAGTACTAATTTCCTCAACAAGGGTTGGAAAACCTGGTTCAACAGTGACTAGAAGGTTTCTGGTGCATTACACAATCCAAAAGGCATAACTAGAAACTCATATTGCCCATTGTGTGTGTTAAAAGTTGTAAGGTATCTGTCCTCTGGCCTCATTAGTATTTGAAAGTATCCAAACCTTAAATCAACCTTAGAAAAGTACTCAGCCCCATGTAGTTCATCCAACAACTCACCAATGATAGGTATAGGGTAGTCATGCTTGATGGCAAGGCTGTTGAGATACCTATAGTCCACACACAGTCTCCATGTGTTGTCCTTCTTTTTGACTAGGAGGACTGGGGAGGCGAAAGGGCTGCTGCTATGTTGTATGACCCCTGAATCCAGGAGCTCCCTTACAATTTTCTCAATCTCATTCTTCTGCTTGTGTGATACCCTGCAGGGGAATTGGTGTTTAGGATTGTTTCCATCCTTTAAACAATGTGATGTTCCACCCCTCTGATAGGTGGCAACCCTTGGGGTTCCTCAAAGACATCTTTAAATTCTTCAAACAACTCATCTAGTTTGGAAACACTGTTCATGATTCAGGTTTAGTCCTGATCCAAAACATCTCTTCAACCTGGGATGGTATCTCTTGATGGATCATCTTGAACAAGGTGGGGCCAGATATCATTTGGCATTCAGTTGGTGAAGATATTGCCTGTATTTTTACTTTTTTTTCCCAGCAGTGTAACAGTAAAAGTCATATGGTCATAGTCAAACACAATAGGAGTGCAGGATTTTAGCTAGTCACCTCCTAGGATGAGATCGTATCCCTCATTGGCTAACACCCTGGGTGAAAAAACAAAAGGGTGTCCCTGCATTTTCCACTTGAAACATGGTACTCTTGTGAAGGTAACCATTCTTCGCCCACTAGTAACCTTAACTAGTATAGGTTTGGCAGGTTCTAGTATGCATCCCAATCTCTTGGCAGTTGATTCCCGGATAAAACATAGGGTACTACCAGTATCAATCAATATGTGTAACCTCTCATTACCCAATGATCCATTAAGCTTCATGGTGGTAATATCCCTTTACCCTGAGATAGAATCCAGAGACATCTGAATTTCTTCCATAGAATCAGTATCCAGCTGTTCTGAAGCTCCATGGTTGGTTTAGGGTTCCACATAGTACCTTTCTTCTTCAGTCATGATCATGTAGGAAATCCTGTTTTTGCACCTGTGTCCCCCAGAGAAAGCTTCATCATAATTGTAGCACAAGCCCTTGTCTCTCCTAGCAGCCATTTCAGTAGTAGTGAGCAGTTTAAACTGGGGTCTGTTTGGGGTGGGAGGTGGTTTCAGGGTGGTGCTAATTTCATTCCTCATAGGATTGAAAAGAGTAGTGGGTTTGACTATTGTTCTTAATTTCCTGGTTAGTGTCTCCAGTGTGTGTAGCTGCCTCTATCCCAACTCAATGGTTTATTGAAGGGATGTGGGTTCAAACATGTGTATAAAGGACTGCAATTCTTCACTTAGGTCACTAATGAAACTAGCAATGAAATAGTCTTCAGAATATGCACCTTTATTTAATAGTAGCATACAAGCTATGGGTTCCTCAAATTTCTTCACATACTCCACATAAGATTATGTTTGCCTCAATTTGTTAAATTTAACAATAATTCTGGATTCTTTTAGTTCATCAAACTTAGCTGATAGAATTTCTAGGAATTAGGGCTAGGTCAGATCCAGTTGTCTGATAGAAAATTTCTGGTACCATTGGGCAGCCTTACCATCAAAGTGCATGGATGCTAGGGTTACCTTTTGTGGATCTGGAATGTTGTGGATGAGCTTAAAATACCCTTGGCATTTCAGAATCCAGGATCTGGGCTGAGAACCATCAAACCTGTGGAAATCTATTTTGGGCAGTGGGGTAATGATATTCTGGGTAGGATGATCCTGGATCATTGTGTTTGGTGTTGTTACTTGCTGCCTTTATGTAGTTCTTGGAGATGTCCAACTCGGGCCTGGGTCACGCAAAATTGAGCCCTCATCAGCATGTTTTTGTCCTTTGTCTGAGTTGAGTAATTGTAGTTGAATCCATGCCAAAGTTTGAGATGAGTGATCAAACTTGCCCATAATTTCTCTGTTAATACAATTGATTTATTCCAGCAATCTCATTTCTGTGGCTTCTCTTTTTGCATATTCGGTTTGAAGGATTTGATCTATGCATTTTTGGGCTTCTTGAAGATCCTTGAAATGGGTGATTTCGGCCATCTTAGGGAATCGAGAGGCCCTGACTACCAATTGTTGTATTTACTAATTTTATATGTAATTTTTGGAATATGTAAACATTATTTCTGGGCTAATTGATATAGAAACAGAAGATAGCAAATAGAGTGAGAGTTACTTGAGGAAGAAGAGAGTAAGTAGATGAAATTGTAATATTTTCTGATAGTTCCTTCTTGTCATTTTCTTCATACATAAATACCCACAAGGGGGGACCAATTTGATCATCCTAATTGATCCGCTAAAATCGGAAAGAGCATAACAAACACCACAAATAAAAACATAACAAATGGACTGTTAAGATTAAAATCATTTAAATGGGTTATGCCGCTCAGATTGTTCCATATGTCCGAGTTTCATGAAAATCCCTACTCCTCATTTGAATGGGTACGCCCGATCCGGACCCGCCATGCTTCTTTTCCTTCCCTCCACGTCCATAACCCGGTTTATCTTCTCCTTTCCCAATCTTGCACTGTGCTCTAATCCCCAAATTCTCCGAGCACATTTCCTGATCCATGACAGTAATCTCATTCTAATTGGATAACACTGAGCACCATCTCACTTTGAACAAAATAACAAAGCTCTTCAACCTCCCCGATGGAAGATCTTGCATGTATGAGCTGGCGAACGTCAATTGGTTTGAGTTTTGGGTTAGAATAGCAAGGAATACAGTGAAATAGCCCAGATTTTAACGGGAAGACTATCTACGGCTTGGAGATTCGAAATCCTATGTTTTGATACATTCAAAGGGTGATATCATCAACGATAATCACCCATTTCAAAAACAGAGGCATGCGGAGACAAGACTTATTAGAACTGTGGTGCATCCTATCGAGAACGTAAATTGCATGGGCCTTAGTTGAACAATTTATCCGACAATCGAACATCAAGTAGGAGCCCACATGTATTGGAGGCTTCATCACACCAATTGCCAAATTTTTTGGAAACTAGCACGTAAACCAGAGATCCATTAAAAGATAATAAATAAACATGAGTATGGACAATGAAAAAATGATGACAATATACTTGCTTCAAAAATATTATTATTCAAAGTATAAACGCAAAAGCAAGAAAAATCAGTCGCTACACCCTTTTTACCTTTATTCCTATTGTTCTGATTAATGATATTCACATGGGAAAATATTTCGCTCAATCACACAAGAATACTACCAGGTGTGTTCGAAATAGAAGAATCATAAAAGGTCTTTATTTAGGTTGTAATGCGGGCTCTTTGTTCAGGTATGAATATTTGGATAAGTGACTATAAATATGAATAAACGTACAAGAATACCACGATTATCCTATCAACTAAAACCTAAAAGTTTTATGTTTCAACTTAACCCAAGAACCCAATAGTTTTGTATAATTAAGTGTTTATAAAATAGGCACTCAACCAAAAAAAATTTAGCCTTTAAGTAGGCTTTCTATCAACCCACAAACCACTATCTTATTATATTTACTTGAAACTTTTGAATTGCTTCTTATTTACTAACTAAAAGATAAAAAGTAATATTTAAACATAGGCTTTAAAATCCTAGCGTCTGAGTTATTTTCTTTTTCAAACTTGACGTTGAATAAAATTATAAAAATAAAAGTTAAATACTTGCACCTAATATCAATCTAATATACTTAACAATAAAAGATTTTCCAACTCTCAACTCACAAAAATAAAAATCTTCATAAGGTTTCTCGAGAGCATATGATAAGCTCGTAGCTAACAAAGAATGGGTAAAATAAGGTCAACGGGACCGACTAAGGATACTTTTATATAGTAGTTTTTATATATGGACATGGTTGGAAAGGGTTTTTCAAAAATTTGCCTAAATAATCTTAAAGTCTTTCGTGCAATGAGATAGAACCAAAGCAAGTTCTAAAGAGATACATACACAATAGATAATCACACAAGGTTTCTCACAATTCGAGTATTTTTATAGACTAAATTATCCGCAAATCGCATTTTATTTCCAAATAAAGCAATTAAAAGTGAAAATAAAGGGAAAAATAAGAAATATAAAAATAAAAATAATAACTAATGCAATCTTATATGTATCGCAAAGTACATGACCAAAGTAAACCACACTTCCCCCAAACTTACTTGCTAGAATGTAATAAGTTTGGAAAAGAAAGAAAGTAGTTTACGTTGGTCATAACTCACCAAGTTTGTGGTGAGTGACTCGGTGTCAGCTCCCATTCGGAGGAATTCCCTCCTCATTGGTTTGCAGAGGGACTAGCTCTGCATTGGTTCGAGTTGCGTCTCAACACCATTTCCATTATTGTTGGGTTGCTTCCCAACTAGCGCTTAATTTAACGTCTTTAGCTAGACGCTTTCTCCCTTCAAGATCTTGTTTTACAACCTGAAGTACAATAAATCAAAGCTCTAATTAAGAACAAAGCATAACCAGTGTGTTAATTAAAAATAATTATTAATTATATTATTATCATTTCCCAATTAATTGGTCCCCAGCAATGGCGTCAAAAACTTGACCACTTCCGATTTAGGGGTCAACGTGTAATAAAAACTTGTTCGTATTTAATACCCTATCCATCCGCATGTGCATGATGTAGATGTAGTAAGCGATGAGTAAGGTCGATTTCCACAAGGACCAAATCTTATAAATTGACAAGTAGCTTTATTGATAAATTAGTTTTATCTAAATGGAAGTGAAAGTTGATTTTTATTTTGTCATTGCAAACAACGAATATAAAATAAACTAATTGACTAATTAACCCAGAACAAAAGCACAAAAGTAAGAAGAGAGGTTTTCAAATGAGACGGAGGTATTCTGGGTTTTTGGATTACGATGAACTTTCAATGTCCATCATGTTTACTCACTCGAGTGTTGTTGTGATTTAATTTACTATAAGTTAATCACCATCTTAGTTTAATACTTCTCTTGAAGTGAATTAAACTTGGATTCTAAATGTGAGATGAATTGTTAAGATCACATTTAGAGTCCCAAAAAGCTTTAAAGATTTATATAACTTCACTACTAATCTCAAATCTCCCGATCTTATTGATTAGAGTGTCTCGTTCTTCAAAGACTAATTGATAAATTTCATCTCTCGAATTACTAATATTTATAGAAGGTTGTCAATCGATCACAATTTAGAAGCACAAACGGTTGTCAATCGAATATGCAACGATAAATTACAAAAGAAAATTAGTAAAAGGATCACACTCAAATGTAAAACCTCTTCAATCAATCAAGCATTATTGCGATTCAATTCAATATATGTTAATCAAAAATATAGTTTAACTCTTTTCTCAAAGTGATTAAACCGTGGATTCTAAGAACTCATAAAAGTTTAAAAGATTTTAACAACATCAACTCTAATCTCAAATCTCTCGATATTGTTGATTAGATCATTTTGAACTAATTGTTTTATTAACAAAACTTATTTATCAATTCATAAATTGTTAAAATGAATAAACATAAGAGTTTGTCAAGCAATTATGTATATATGTAATTCAAGCATAAAAAATATTGAAAGGACCAAATGCTTAATTGAAATAAAAGATCAAAACATTAATCATTCCTCGTTTACCAAACCACATTATATGATGAAGTTATCTATATATGATTAAATATTCATCGAGGCATTTCATCGAACACATAATATTCATAAGAAAAACTAGAAAACATAAAGATGTGTGGATCTCTCAATCGTCCATTCTTTGGTGTTTCTCCCCGAACTTTCTTCAATTCCCTCTGTCTCCCTCTTTGAAAGTGTTTTTGGTGGTGTATGATGGTTCGCAAGATGAAAGGTATATTTGTCCAGCTTCTAAGCCATCCTTTTATAGTTCAAAATGAAACCCCAGCATTTAAATCTGATTTTGTAACATTTCTGGACCATTACCGACCAGTTTATCGACCTCTAATGGGGTCGCTAATGGTCATCTATGAAATGGCATACAATAGAAACCTTATTATCGACCTATAATGGGGTCGCTGAAGTGTAGTTTTCGTGGTTTTGGAAATTAAAGGTTCTATTGCTTGGTATTATCGGAATTCGATTCAATTGAAGGAATCAATGTGTTTCAAGCTTTGAAAAATAAAAGGAAAATAAAAATAAAGCAATTAACCTATCTAAACTATAATAGGAAATGAAGTTGCAAGTAGGTTGGATGCCTCGGTCGTATGCCTTCAATGAAAATGCAAGAAAAATCAGAAATTTAGCAAGAATAAGCAATGTTTCATCAAGTACAAGCATGCATGCTCAAGTTACAACCATGCTTGCATGAACATAAAAACTTGAATAATGCGAATTTTTGTAAATTGAAAGCACAAATAGATAAAGCAATGAAAATGGAAGGGGAAGTTCAAAACTTTATGGAAGACAACAAGGAACAAAGCATAGATCTAGGATTTAGCATGAAACAAAGCACAAAACTTTAATTCAAAATAAAGCATGTGAAAAACTCAAAATCAAGATGATCCAAGACTCGATCTATGATCTAGACGTGTCACTCATCTAGATTCCATAACCAATTCTTAAGATCTAACATGAATTCAAGGTGCTAAGACAAAAGGCATAAAAATGAAGAAAATGCATGAAACATATGAAATTGTGTGAAATTAAACAATCTAGGACTCGATATATGATCTAGAAGTGTCAACTCGACTAGATTCCATAGATGATTCATAAGATCAAGCACAAATACTAATACCTAAGGCAAAAAGCATAAAACAAATGAAGAAAAAAGCATGAAATTGAAAGAAAGCTTACTAGAATTAAAGAGAGAATCCAAAAGTTTGATTAAAATTGCAAAGAATTAAAAATCTAAGGGAGTACTTGAATCCTTCTTGATCTTACAAACCCAAGGCAAGAAGCTTGAAAATTCAGTCTAAGAGCTAGAGAGAATAAGTCCCAAACCCAAGCTTGGGTTGGGAGAGGAGTGTCTTTACAAAATGAGAGAAGGCTCCTATTTATACTAGACTAAATTAGGGGTAAATGGGTCAATTGAGCCTTATAAGTTTGGATTTCCCATGTTTGACCAAATTGGACCCAAAATTGTCAAAATAGACCATTTGGCATTTGGGCGAGATGGCTCGGACACTGGGTAACCTAGTGTCGGCGGTGTACCAAGTGTCGGTAGCTTTCGGTAGGAGTGTGCAGGCGGGCTAGGTAGCTCTCGGCGATGTGACTTGGCAGTGCTCGGCGTGGCTCAGCGTCGACGTGCGCGGAGCGTCGGTCGATGCTCGGCAAGATCGATGCAACAGAGAGTTAGCATCAACCGACGCCGGCAGGTCTCGGCAGCGACGTGCACGGGCTCTCGGCAGGACCACTCGGACAATGGGTAACCCAGTATCGGCAATGTATCTAGTGTCAGCTGTAATACTTTAAATCGAGACCCGATTTCACTAAAACTCCACTTTTAAGCCCACGCTTGACCATCCCCAGACCAAAATACCTCAAAATACCCAAATTAAACATAAAATTAATTAATTATGATTAAAATAATCATATTAAGTATAAAATCGAAAAGAAACACGAAAAACAATAAAATGAGAGAAACAACCTAATAACTTAACTAATCGACTAAAAAACCGCTAAAACCAATATAAAACCCGACTTAAAAACATGAGAAAAATACCACAACTACATGCAAAACAGTCGCTAATGGTGTTCTTGAAAATGGACCACATTAGTGGGCCAAGTATCGATTACTAATTGTCTTCTGGGTTATGTTGACTCTTTGACTTCGTGGGCTTGCTCCAATCTTCGCCCTATGGACTCTTCTCTTCACTTTCTTCAGTCCATTTCATCAATTTCTCTACTCTTTAAGCTCAATCCATCCAAAATGACTCCCTAATCTTATAAAAACAATGTAAACCAATCAAACGTGTAATAACGTCCAAATAATAGGAATTAAAGTAAAAAGACATTAAAAGCGTACAAACAATATTTGAAACCTAATTTAACAAGTCCCAATATTTATAAAAAATACTTGTTATCAAAATATAGAGTTGGATATCGAACATTTGAGAAGCTCGAAAATGATCCTACCGTATAGGGTCAATATATTTTCTAACAAAGAGTGAAAGATGATTTCCCGCTCCCGAATTAGCACTCACCTCATCCGATGGCCTCCGAGACCTAAAAAACTGGAACCTCAACTCACGAGAACATCGAGAAGCTAAGATTGCTCTTGTGAGAGCACAAGAAGGACCGAGGCATCATGATGACGAGGCAGGGTCCTCATGCTGATACTCAAGAGAGGAGTACGATTCCAAAGGGATGACAAGTTTGGTGGACCACATGGATGAGATGTAGCAAAGCCACGTTGAGATGTGTGTGTGCTGTCTCTTATACACATCTAGATGTGTATAAGAGACAGGGGGTAATATGCGAGAGATGAGATAAGTGGATAATTGCCATATATGCCAGCACGATTATGAGGCTAAGCCTTCTCTAACCCACTTGCTGTGAAATTTTTTAGTCTCACCAAAGTCAAACACATCTTCTTTTCCAAACTTATTGCTATATGTGGAACTGCAATTTACTTCGGTCGTGTATTATCATTTTTCATTTCATATAAGATTGCATTAGTTGTTTTTATTTCATTTTTATTTTTATTTTATTCATTTTACTTACACATTTAGATTTGTGGATAATTGGGTTTGTAGTAATAAAATTTGACTCAATTAATGGAATATGCATTGCATGCACTTTTTTTTGAAATAAGTGATGATGTGATAAGGATGAGTCGATTTTCAAATATTTTATATGTAAAGAAATGCATGCTTGATATTTGGTTGTTATGCCTTAACTTAAGACTCTTGGCTTCTTTCTTTGGAAAAAATGATATGCTTGTGATTTGGACCTTTTTGACTGACAATCATAAACACTCATTTTATTTCTTGTGTGAATAATGGGTCGTGTGTGTATCTCTTTAAAGCTTGTTCTGGTTTTTATCTTGAGGTTGCATAATGTATGGAAGACTTGAAAATGGTTTAGGCATATTTATGAAACTCGATTTCGGCCATATCCATTTATGAAAGCTAATAAAACAGAATAACTAAGACTAACTCTTAGTTAGCCCCGTTGAGATTTTATCCCCATTCTTTAATAGTCATGAGATCATTTTATACTCTTGAGATTTTTGTGAGTTTCGAGAGTTGAAATTTTTATGTTGGTTAATTTGAGTGGAGTGATTGTTGGGTGCAAGGACTTATTTTCTTTTAATAGGCGTCAAAGTTCTTTGCTATAAAAAAGGGTTTGACGATAAGAGTCTAAAAACCTAATCTATAAAAGCTATGTTTATTTGTAGTTTAGAAATAAGACACAAAGTCTAAATAATGCTTCAAGTAAATAAAAAGAAGTAGTAGTATTTGGGTATAAAATGGGTTGATTCATAGCCTAAATCATAAAGGCTAAAGTTTTCAAAATAATGGGTTTTGAGGTTAAGGTGAAGTATTCTAAAAAGCTTCAAGTGGTTAAATAGAAAGTAATTGTGTTATTTTTGGGCGTAGTTCGCACTGTAGTCACTTTTATCCAAATATTACATATATTACCAAAGAGCTTACATTAGAACCTTAATGAAAGACCTATTTAATTCTTGTCTTTCCTAAACACTGAGCAGTGGGTTGATAAATAATTCGTAAGCTAATGTTAGAGCGCATGCATTGATTTGATATCGAGCGTATACAAATCTTAATCAAAAGCTTGTGTGATGAGCGAAACACTTATATTGTAAGGATCATTATTTTGAAGCAAGCGGTTAAAGGTAAAAATGGTGTTTCTATTAGGTCTGGATGTTATGTTTATATTTTGAGAAATAATACTTATGAAGCAAATATATAATCTTCATTTTTTTCCATGTTTATACTCGTTTTTATTTCTTATCTCTTATTTCTTCGAGGATGAACAAACCTTTATGTTTGTGTGAGTTGATAAACACAATTTTTAAGCACATATTGAGACTTTTGATTAGGTTTCAACTACTGTTTGTACATTTATAATATCTTTTAGCTTGATTTTCTAATTTTTGGAGGTTAATACGTGTTTAATATTTTTGTATTATTTATTTTTAGGATTTTGAAGCTAAGTGGGCTTAAAAAAGCACAAGGGTGAAAAGTACGAAGATTTGTATTAAAACGAAAGAAGAAAAGAGTCCATTGGCCCAATTGGGAGCAAGACCACAAGTTCAACGTGTCTACGGGACCTAGAGACTCAGTCGCGACTAGGGTCAATACTGGAAGCTGTTTTCATGGCAAACAGTCACAACTACCTTCACAGTTGCGAACGGGCCAGAAACATTATAAATGTTACAAAATCTAAATTGAAAGTTGGGATAACATGATGGATAAATAAATGGAGGTCTCAAACAAGTCCACATAAATTTTAACATCTGGACATCATCTTATCACCTATCATCATAGAATATCTCATATTAGTTTTAAAATTTTGATTTAGAGAGTTTTTAGAGGAATTCGTAGAAGAAACAATCATAGTACAAAGATCGAAGGATCCACACATTCTGTACATTTATCTTTCCTTAGTTTACTTATGAATGTTGTGTACTCGATGAATTTCCTAACTTATTTCATGAACATGTCTAGCTAAATTCTTCATTATTCTGGGATTTGGAGAAACAATGCGATAATCATTTATTCTTATATAGTTGTGATTGATTGACAACCTTTTAACTAATAGTTTGATAAATCATAATTCTTGAAATGAGGTTCATCAATAGGTTATCAAACATGACACACTCTAATTAATAAGACTGAGAGGTTTGAGATTAGTAGTGAAATCGTATAAATATTTTAAAACCTTTTGAATTTATAAGTATGATTTCAAACGTAGACGTTATTTCATACTTAGAATCAGCAGTCTAATCTTTTTGAGAGAAGGGTTAAACTATGTTTGTGATTAGCTTATAGTGAATTGAGTCACAAACAATACTTGATTGATTGAAAAGGAAGAACATTGAGAATTCATTGAAATCCCAAACCCCGTAATATCCCATGTCACTTGATATCTTCTATCTTGAAGATTGTGTTTTATTTTTGGATTATTATTTCATATATTCAATTTAATTTATGTTTGTCGTTTGTTTGAAAAAACAACAAATCATCTTTTGAATCGTTTAGATAAAACTACATTATGTGGATTATATTACTTGTCAACTTTGAATCGATACATGGTCCTTGTGGAACCGACCTTGCTCATTTCGTACCACATCTGCACCGTATACTTGTGATTAGATAGGGTATAATAAACGAACATATTTTTTATCAATCGCGATATTAAATAAAGTGTGGTCGGTTACCTTTGTACTTGTAGTTTATCATTTTCAATTCCTTTAGATTCAAGAAAATAAGTTCCATTCTTTTTCCTTCAAAGGGAGTATCATTTCCAGTTTTTTGTGGTTAAAACGAAGCACAAGGAGAAAATTGTTGAATTAGGCAAAATATAATTAAAGGAAAATATTAAATTGGTCAAAATATAATAAAAGAAAATTATTAAATTAGATAGATATTAGGCTCGGATGACACATAGGCAACCAAATCACCATAATTTTTTATTTGTCAAACGAAGTATTCAAAACACACAAATATGTTAAGATATTTTTCCATTAATATATAAGAGTGATAAGTATGTCATAATTCCCTCAGTACTTCTAGTGTATAATTTTTAATTCTTTTAGATTCAAGAAAACAAGTTTCCATTTTTTTCTCTTCAAAAGGTGTATCATTTCCAATTTTATGGTTAAACAAAGCATAAAAAATCCTCTTGGCACTTACTTCCGAAATAATGAAAATATTGTGAATATTATTCTTGACTATATTTTCGCCTCCTCGCACCCTCTTCGCTTCAATATTCAGAAAACCAAGGGGTGTCAATAGCGATATTAGTACCTCTCTTCTACAACCCTTCACATAGAATGAAATTGTCAAAGCAATTAAAAGAGATTCACCCTTTCAAATCACCCGGGCCTGATGTTATGAGTCATGTAGTTTTCAAAAAAGAAATGGTAATTATTAGCTCTGCTGTAGGTTCATTTGCCCTAAACGTTCTCAATAATCTAAACCTTGACCCCGCCGCTAATCACACATTTATTATTCTTATTCCCAAATGTTCTCAACCTGAGCTTGTATCATAATTTAGACCTATTAGACTTTGGCATCAAAAGCTTAAGCTAATAGGATTAGGTCCCAGAATTATCTCTGATTCCCAATCAGCTTTTATTCATAGTAAATAAAGGATTCTTATCCCCTTACCTTTTTATTATTTATTCGGATCTATGCTCTTGTATTTTTCAAGATCATGCGGAAAAATTCATGGGACCAAAATTTCTCGGTCAGCCCCTTGAGTCTCTCATCTTTTTTTATGATTACGCACACTCCTATTTAGGCACGCCAGAGAACAAGAAGAACAAGAAATTCACCTTCTCCTTGATAAAATTAAAAAGATTGGTTATCGAAAATAGTGGGTACTAATCTCAAATTTGAAATCAGCAACCTGAATAATAATATCACAACGACCTGATTGATCTCAAATGGCCTCCTGGCGACATAATCGGTCCTGCAAAGTAACACCCTCAGCCAAGGTGGTGGACGGCCCCGGCGAAGGTCCTTCGATGCTTAAGTCAGAAAGTGCGAGAGATACTTTTGAGATCCCAAATGTAGGAATAAATCAATTTAAAATAAAAGTGAGGCCTGAACCCCTTTATATAGATAAAAGAGAAGTGCTCCCCAAAATAGAGTTACCTTCTCCCACTATAATTACATAAATACCATGACCGACTTAGATTTAGGATTTCTTCTGTATGCTACCCATAAATAATAGATCTCTCGGTTAAATTACTAAAATAGGTTTGGGCCTGTGATTATTTAAACATAGTTCGCCGGGACCCCACAATATCATCCATGCCAGCCCGTTCGGGCCCAACCATTATAAAAGCCCAATACCCAACACGGAGCTGGTTAAACTATAAGAGGTCGCCACCCTATATGAGAGCTAACCACTCTCATATTCCAGGTCGCTAACCCATAAAACAGCTCACCCACCTCTTATGAAAAATGCTCCTCCCAAAAAATGAGGTCGCTTACCATAAATACCGACATACAACCTATATGAATATTTAGTGTCATATCAGCTAGTCCCCCATATTCTGGCTGATTGAGGTACGAAATCAGGTAAAATATGTAAGAAGGTGAAAAGAATGCAACAACCAGAAACCACATAGAAATTTAATCATAAATAAGTCAACCTGTTAACTTACAAAGGCATCATACCATAACTCATGATAACCCAACTCGCAATACCAAGCTATAGCACTTCTCATCCAATAAGAGCTCGCCACATGAAATCGCGACCTTTGAAAAATCAGCTCGCTAACCCCCAAGGAAGAATGCTCCTCCTAGAAGAAGAGGTCGCTTAAAAGTCCCCATATTTCATGTTTGAACAACCTGTAATCAAAAAAACCATCTATTCCCGACCTACAGTCATACGCAGGCACAATAATCGAAGGAAATATAATCATGCATCTTCAGGAGTCAAAACACGTCTTCCCCTATCCATCACATCTTTTTAAAGATTCATTAAATATCTCCTGACATCTTGTCGGACACGTGTCACCTCCCCATATTCTCGTAATATATTAAATATAGTGGGCCCAAAATATTGCTAAAACACCCTACCAACTTCCCGCTCCTTTCGGTCACTTCAGCTTTTACGTCGCTCAACACATATCAAACCCTTTCATCTCCCTTCGTCCTCACATTACCAAAAATATAAGCAAAATCACCATTATTCCTCTACAACAAAAATCAACTTCTCAGAACTGCCAGTACGAGTTTCACATCGCTTCCCAACATTCACACCAAAATCAACAACATAAAAATGGGTAAGTCCTCTGAATCTCTTTGTGACAGTAATTAATTTAATCTTAGTCCACCGTTTTTGCACCTGCTGAGTATCTTCGCATTCCGCTGAATACTCTGATCAGCTCGTTGAATGGAGTAAGCGCCCTTTTGACGTGGTGCGACTCACCAGGCGAGAGAAGCCTTTTGCATATGTAGGTCTCAATACTCTACCTCTCGAACACCCCCTATCCAGATCCGAATCTGGTAGGTACCCTTAGCTATAAACTTTCACACAATTTACACTATCAACAATACAACCTGATTTACAAATATCTTTTTCATTTAAAGATGACTTCATCGGCAGCTGTATTTCATCAGGCTCGGAGGAAGCTATCCCGCCAGCCGACCCCAGCCCTGCAACCGCATCCGCGCCGCAACCTCTCATTGTGGACACAGATGAGGAGGTGGAAACCATGATGGCTACTAGGAACCACGAAGAGGCCGCTGTGGCTGAGGAGCACCTGCCCCTGACATCCATCCTTTAAAAGGGAAGAGGATCAGTAAAGGTCGCACTTCTCCCCAACGAACACCTCCGGCTCCAAAACGCCGACGTCTCTGTAAAAGTCACGGAGCCCCCTCATCGAGCTCTCCTGACTTGGAAAAGGATCTAGTACAGTGCGATGATGCAGGGAAAATCTCGGCTCTCCTCCAAGAACGTACCCTGGCCCAGGTAATCTCATTTAAACTCACCTTCCCATAACATAAATAATCATTTACTCAGATCACTTTCAAATACAGATGAAGACCCTGCTCGACAACCTATCCATTAAACTGATGGCTCGGTCCAAAGAAAGAAACCTCCAGAAGACCTACGATGAGCTGACAATCTAGGCAGAACAGCAAACGCAGCAACTGTCGTTGACACAAGGCGACTTGGACAAAGCTCGTCAACAGCTGGCAGCTCGCGAGGAGGAAATAAACATGTTGAAGAGCTAGGTGGAGAGCATGAAGAATGAGGCAGCCCGAGCAGCCAACGAATTCAAAGTCCAAGTCCAGAAGCTGGAAGAGGTAGTGCAGATAACCCATGAACAAGGCATCACCGAAGGTCATCGCACCTTCCTGATGAGCGAGGATAGGCAAGAGGCTCATGGATGCCTATCGAGAGGAGATGATATCGGCCTACAAGAACTCATCTCTATACTTTGGCAAGATGGCCAGAGGCAGTAGGGAGTGGGTCCATAAACCCGCAGAAATAATCAAGACCCAGCTCGCATCCATGACGTCATGTACAACCCTGACATCAAAACCATCATAAACAGCCTCCCCCTTTCACTTTCTGGAAGGGCGACATAAAGCAGCCTAAAGATGCCAAGTGGTGGTTGTCGTGTCAATTCCGAGTTGTTTTATCCGCCAAGTTAGTTTCTGAGCCGGTCGCAACGCTTGAAGATATTGTATCTGTACCTGGGCAAAATATCGCTTGATTGACTTTTATGATTCCAAACTCGTATTTTCTAGCACCATTGTGTATGAACAGTTCTATCTTTTAATTTTGTTTCATATCAAACTGTTACAACAAACCATCTCCAAGTGACAATAATTATGTTATTAATCTTCCAAAACAAACCCACGAATAACAAACTCATAAGACTGAACATCCGCATAACATGCAAGTAAGATAACCAGAACCCGCAATCAAAACCTGCTTATGTAATATCATAAGTTCAAGATAGGTCGCCTATATCATATAAATGAAACTTGTCCACATCAAAAACCACAAGACTTAGCAAATTACGAGTCGTATTAATCAAGCAAAGTTGATCTTAACTCATATAAAGGTACATATAAGTCAAATATGTCCTTCCTCATAAACTAGCATATACATACCCAATTACAACAATTCGAGTAGTATATGTAAGCAATGTTTGAAAACACGGCTTAGGCGCCCGCCTAGGCACTCGGTGCCACCTGGGCGGCCACGATTTTCAAAAATCGGACGAATAAATCGCCGGGCGTCCTCGGCGCTGCCTAGGCGCCCCGCGATTAATAATTTTTTTTTATTTTCTGGCCAAAACGACGTCGTTTTGGTCCTAATTTTTTTAAAACTGAAATTGTTACGGGACAGAGCAGAAAAAGTGAGAGAGAACAGACTCTGTTCGAAAAAAAAGGGTCTTGACTCTTGACATCCCCGACTACTGCGGCTGCCACTTCCCACCGGCACTGCCACCGTCGCCGCCCTCCTCAGCTCCCCACAGCAAACACAACCTGGTTGCTGACTTGTTGGTATGTATATCATGTTTTTTTGTTGTTTTTTTCTATTTGAGTGTTATTTTGAGATTTTGGATTTGGTTAGGTTGTGAAATATAAAGTATATATAAACTACTAAACTTGTAATATTTAGGATATTGATGTGAGGAGACAGAGATGATTGTTAATTAATTAGAATTTGAGAAGATATATTTATGTTATCTAATAATGTATTCAAGGTGTTTGATGAAAGTACACAAAGAAAAACTTGTAAATAGATCTTGTTACCTTATTCGATTACTTGCATTGAATTATGAAGAGATATGAATGTAGAAAGTGAATGAGTATAATTGGTGATGTTTATAGATTCTGCATAATGGTTCCGGTGTAATATTATACAATCCCTATGCTGAGGATTTTTATTTTTAATTTTTTATTTGGTTATCACTAAATGAATATATGCTATTGCAAAAAACTGAAATATGATCGACTGAGAAACAGTCTATCGACTGCCGGTCGATCGAATGCTTCCTCAAAATTGGCCAACCTACTACCGAGCAGTCGATCTTGGCTGTGTCAGTCGATCGACTGCACTATCAGTCGATCGACTGCACTATCAATCGATCGACTGCATGCTAGTCGATTGACTAGAACGACTGCTCCTGGCTCGGTTTTCTCATTTTCCACTCTAAACGTTTGCCGGCTGACGCTCCTCATTTGCGCTGTGTTCCTCGTTCGCACTGCATGCGAATAAATATAAAATAATTATATTTAATGTTTATTCACTTGTCGTGTAGGTACTCAATGGAAGCTTCTAGCAATTCGGCAAATGGTAGCAGTCCATGTGAATCTCGACCTTCCTCTGAGAGCGAGTCTCATCTTAAACGAAAATCAAATGATGTTGGTTGGGATTATGGCATCTTAGCTAATATAACCAACTTAGACAAGGTAAAATGCAAGTTATATGGCAAGGTTATGTTTGGGGGTGTTAGTAGATTGAAGGAGCACATAGCTAAAATTCCAGGCAATGTCGTTCCTTGTATGAGAGCTTCAAGTAAAGATCAAGCTAAATGTAGAAATGCGTTTAATGAAGCAAAAGCCAAGAAGACAAAGTTGAAACAACATGAAGAAGCTTTGATATCATCTGTAAATATTAAGGGGTTGGGATTTGAGTCTCTTGAAGAAGAAGAAGAAGATGAGTTGAGAGAGTCACTAAGCTCAAAGCCATCCCGTTCTCTTGGTCCAATGGACAAATTTGTTACATCCATTAATCCTGAAGCATCCTTAAATGTGGCAAAGACAGTGCGAGAACAAAACATAAATGATGACCTTTGGAAAGAAAGATCTAATACGGTGAAAAATAATTTAGCAGGTTGGATTTATGAAGCCGGCATATCTTTCAATGAATTTGATCTTGAAAGTTTTAGGCTATTTACTGAAGCAGTTGGTCAATCTGGACCAAAGTGGAAACCTCCTAGCCAATATGAAATAAGAGAGCCTTTGTTGATAAGCGGTCGAGAGAACCAAAGCCAAAGTTAAGCCACATGAAGATGCATGGAGACAAAATGGTTGCTCACTTATAATTGATGCTTGGAGTGACAGAAAGAGAAGAAGCATCATGAACTTGTGTGTTAATTCGAAGGCAGGTACAATATTTCTTTCTTCTAAGGAATCGTCTGATGTAGCACACACGAGTGAAATGATTTACGAGTATGTTGATCAATGTATTGAGCAAATTGGGCCCAAGAATGTCATTCAAGTAGTGACTGATAATGCTTCAAACAATATGGGAGCGGCAAAATTGTTACGTTTGAAAAGGCCAACTATCTTTTGGACATCATGTGCCGTGCACACCATTAATCTCATGCTGGAGGGCATTGAAAAACTACCCCGCTTCAAGAAGATCCTCGATCAAGCTAAAGCCTTGACCATCTTCATCTATGCACATCATAAGACCTTAGCCATGATAAGGTCTTTTACAAAGAAAAAGGACATAGTGAGGCCCGGAGTGACAATATTTGCATCTTCATTCATTAGTTTGCAAAATTTGATGGATAAGAAAGCGCAATTGAAGGCAATGTTTAGTAGCTTTAAGTGGGATGAGTGCAAATGGTCTAAGACCGTCAAAGGACAAGCAAGTTATAATACTGTAATGGCTATTGGTTTTTGGAATGGTGTAAGATCTTGCTTGACCATTTTTGCACCTTTGGTAAAGGTACTTCGCATTGCCGATGCAGATGGAAAGCCATCAATGGATTTCTATATGAGGAGCTTTTACAAGCAAAGGAAGATATAAAAAATTCTCTAAATAATTATCCCAAATACTACGATCCTATCTTGGAGATAATGGACGCGAAGATGAAAGATAGATTGGACACCCCGTTGCATTTGATGGCTTATCTATTGAATTCTTATTATCATTACAAGGATCTAAATCTCATTTTAGATCAAGTTGTCTCGGATGGAGCTATTGAATGTCTTGATATTATTTGTCATGGGAACTTTCCTTTGAATGATAAAGTTATGAATGGTGAGTTGCCAATTTATAAAACCAAAGGAGGAGTTTTTGCAAGGGCCATTGCCGCCAAAGGATGTGAGATAAATGATGACAAGTTTGATCCAGGTAAAAGAAAATTTTCATTTCTAATATTTTTTTATTCCTTTAAAAATTAAAACTTAAAAATATTAACTATTAATGAGTCATTAATTTATTGTATTATTTTTTGACTTTATGTAGCGACTTGGTGGTTAAATTATGGTTATGCGACACCTAATTTGAAAAAAAATTGCTATGAGAATCTTGTCATTAACCACTAGCTCATCTGGATGCGAAAGGAATTGGAGTGCATTGGAAGGGGTTTGATGTCCAATTTATTTTCATTATTTTCTTTCTTATAAATTTATTCCATCATTATTATCTTATTAAGAAATAATTTTTTTTTTATGTTTATATTGTAGAACATGGAAAATAATTTTATTTTTGTTGGATTTTGTTTATAGATTCATACTAAAAAGAGGAATCGACTAGATGTTTCACGATTAAATAATCTAGTATATGTTCAATTCAATTCACGTTTATTGAACAAACGCAAGAGGGAAAAAGATAAAGATGTGCTTCTTGCTAGTGATGCAAGTAAAGCACAAGATTGGATTATTCCTGGGTTATCTGWTGATGATGATGAGGTGGGTGATGGACTTGATGGTGAGCCTTCAAGAGTGAGAGATCTTGGGGAAGATGATTTTGAATCCGAGGATGAAGAAGAAGTGAATGAGACTGACTTTGAATTTGAGTCGGATGAAGAGCGTGTATTAGCTGACTATGGAGAAGAAGAAGAAGAAGATCCACTTGGTGTTGCTTATTAGTACTTATGTTTATTAGTTGTTTCTAATGCTTAAATGGTACTTATTTAGTTATTTTGATTTTGTAATGTGTGCTATGGATTTATGTTATTTTGAACTTTGAATTGAACAATAGTTTTGAACTTGTGATCATTACTTTCTTTTTTTTTTTTGAATTGGCATAGACTTTATTATGTAGCACGTAGTATGTTGAACTATTAAATGTTGGATTTAATATTGTAAATTAGGGTATTTATTCTCAAATTCTAGGCCCGAAAGTGACCTCAAGCATGTAAACCATACATACTTAAAATCATATTGCTCAACCATTCATAAAACCATAAAGCTGTAAGTGCTACCAAAATATATTTTATTTATTGTGGATAAATTCTCGCCCCGGAGGGTAATAAAATGACCAGTCGACTTATAAAAGTATCGGTTTGTGAAACAACCATCCACCCCGAAGGGTAATAAAACAACCAACTGACCTATACAAGCATCGGTTCATAAAATAATCATCCACCCCGAAGAGTAATAAAACAACCAACCGACCTATACAAGAATCGGTTCATGATACAATCATCCGCCATGAAGGGTAATAAAAACAACCAGCCGACCTATACAAGCATCGGTTCATAAAACAATCATCCGCCATGAAGGGTGATAAAATAACAAGCGGACCCATACAAGCATCGGTTCATAAAATAATCATCAGCCCCGAAGGGTAACAAAACAACCAGCCGACCTATACAAGCATCGAGGCCTAACCAATTACCATAAAATCTCTAGCCGTCGAGGCTTAAACAATTTCATCACCACAAAGCCATACTTTGTTCTATATAATGAGGTCGTATGAGACCATAATGAGGTCGCGGAGATCGTAATGAGGTCGCAGAGACCATAACGAGGTCGTTGAGACCATAAAACCAAAGTCTCCATTATTTATTATAATTAGACATCCGCCCCTGAGGGTACATGAATCACAAATCAAGAAAATATAAAGCCCTCTCTTTTGCGAGATTTAAACGGGCGTACCTGATACATAGTCATATCGATGTCATAGGAAAATTTACCTCTCCTCGAATATCCCACTGCGTGACCTTTCTAATTAAAACTTCATGATCGCATCTCCTTGAATATGTGACCTCGTCGTGTTTAGTTGAGTCGACCATCCCCGAGTTAGATTTCCGGCAACTCATAAATTAACCCTTGATGGGCGTGCCTCCAATGGATATAGAATTTGATTTTCTGTGTCAATACTTAATTTTTGGTGATTTTGTTGCGTTTGGTTAACACGCGACCTTATCGCCGTAAATTTCGGGCAGCAAAATATATCAACCTTGAATATTTGGACATGCGACCTCATCGCGTTTGTTTGAATTGACCATTCTTGGGTTAAATTCTAGGCAACACGTAGAGTAACCTCGAGCCCATAGACTCGCACCCACAAGACTTCAGACTCGATCTCCACCATTAAAATTTAACCACTATATCCCTTAAATATTATATCCAAAATCCAACTTCATCGAACAGTTAGATTGTGCGTAATTTAATTTTTAAAATAAACAAGACATACAGTTTGGGAAACAGGATCAACTCTAATCAAAGTTCGTTATAGGACTTTTCCGAACTCATATTCAAATCTCCATCGTTCAGACTGAACTTATATATGTTTGGAATAGCATATCAAAAATTTGGCTTGATCCAACGTTCAAAATATAATTCAACAGCTCCTTGAGGTTTTGTAAATATTGTAGAGCGATCCAACGGTTGAAACGTAATAAAATGATTTTTGAAATTTATAGCGCAGTTAGATTTTAAACCTACGAAAATTATGTATTCTCAACCTGAAATCCCGTATTATTAATAAATAAATAATACGAAAATATTAAAATTTATCCCTGCTAAAGACGTTACTCTCCTGTCTTGTCCATATAAATAGTGCCCAGAGTGAATTTTATGCTTTCCAATTTTGAAATTGTAATTATAGAGAAGTTGGATCAAATCCTTATCCCCAACCTGTCGACCAAAAATTCAATCACCAATCCATATACTATTCACCATATAATAATTAGCATACCATATGGTAGAAAGATGTGGGGTGATAAAATCAAAAAGATTGATTACCAAGAAAAGGGGGAACTAACCTCAAATCTGAGATCAGCGACCTGAGAAATGATGTAATAGCGTCACAACGACCTGGTCAATCTCCAAAAAGCCTCCTGACGACCTAACCGATCCTGTAAAACGATACCCTCAGCCAAGGCGGTGGATGGCCCCGGCGAAGGTCCTCCGATGTATAAGTCAGATAGTGCGAGAGATATTTCGAGAGCTCAAAACGTAGGATTGAATCAACTTAAAAATAAAGAGAGGCGTGCACCCTTTTATATAGGCAAGAGAAGTGTTCCCCAAGTTAGGGTTACCTTCTCCCACTATAATTCCATAAATACCACAATCAACTTAGAGTTAGGATTTCTGCTATATGCTAAGTTCCCATAAATAATAAATCTCTCGCTTAAATTACCAGAAAAGGCCTAGGCCTATGGTTCTTTCAATACAGTCCGCCGGGACCCCACAATACCATCCATATTAGCCCATTCGGGCCTAATATTTACAAAGCCCAATACTGAGCTACCAGATAACGCCGAGCTAACAAACCATAAGAGGTCGCCACCCTATATGAGAGCTCACCCTCATACTTCAGGTCGCTACTCTAAAAACCAGCTCGCCCACCTCTCAGAAGAAATGCTCCTTCCGAGAAATGAGGTCGCTTTCCATAAATACCGGCATATAGTTTACATGAATATTGAGTATTGTATCAGCTAGTCTCCCATATTCTGGCTGATTGAGGTTTGAAATTAGGTAGAATATGTAAAAATATTAAAGAATGCAACAACCAGAAACCACAAAAAACATAAGCATAAATCATAGATAAGTTACCCTGTTAGCTTACCGAAACACCATACCATCATTCAAGATAACCCAACTCGCCATATCGAGCTATAGCAATGGTCACCCAACAAAAGCTCACTACACTAATCGCGACCTCTGAAAAGTCAGCTCGCTTAGCCTCAGGAAGAATGCTCCTCCCAAAAGAAGAGGTCGCTTATGAGTCCCCATATTCCATATTTGTCGACCTAGTAAACCCATCGACCCGAAATCATAAAACCACTCCTCCACGACCTCCAGTCGTACTCAGGCAAAATAATCCAAGAAAATACCATCATGAATGTTCAAAAAGTCAAGACACGCCCTTTCCCTCATCCATCACGTCTCTTTAAAGATTCATTAAATGCATCCTGACAGCATGTCGGACACATGTCATCTCCCCGTTTTCTCGTAATATATTAAATACCATAGGCCCAAAACATTCCTAAAAAATCCTACCAACTTCCCGCTCCAATCTGTCACTTCACCTTTCATGCTGCCCAAGACACACAAAACCCTTCCATCTTCATCTATTCGTCAATTTACTCAAAAACACAAGTAAAATCACCATTTTTGCTCTTTAAAAAAGCTCTGTTCTCTCCAGATTACAGAAATTAATCAGCTCCCCCATCGTTCATCTCGGACATCCACGGCAACAAAAATGAGTAAGTCCCCTGAACCTCTCCTTTTCAACAATTAATTTTGATTATATATTTATTGCATCTGTTGAGTATTGTTGCATTTCCTGCTTCCCTCTCCTTGTGCTTTTCGATTAATGGCGAAATTAGCATCTTCCAACCCTGATTCTCAAAACCCAGACCTCTCTCCTTAATCTAACCCCATTGAAAACCCTTACATTTTAAAAAGAAGATGAAGATAAAATTCTCCACCAGAGCTGGGCCTATATGACGATCCATAGGGTGACGTCAGTTGTCCCGAACTTGAGGCCAAGACTAGGGCTTATACTGAGGCCCAATCCTTACTAGAGAACACTCCCGAGGACTCTTCCCCTTTAACCACTGAAAACATACCAGAGAGCATCCCTCTGTCTAAACCCAACAATCCACCCTCATCACACTGTGAACATTTCTTAGAGAACCCGATGACTATGGTTCCCTCCTCGGCTGTCGTCGACCTACTCCCCTTACCCCAAGTGACCAGGGTAATTAAACACAACTATTGGATATTACGTGATCTGGAGAAGCTTGAAGATTTCAAAAAAGCACTCAACCTTCCCGAAACTGCAAAAATGGTTTTACCCAACATTCTTCAATCAGACCCCATGAAACCTCCCCCAAATCATATTACATTTTTTTGATGAGCTACTTAGGTTAGGATTTAGATTTCCACCACATCAGTTTTACATCAACACAACCAATACGTTCAAATCCCCCTTCTGCAATTGTCCCCCAATTCCATGAAATTTATGGTGGGATATATTATTTCATGTAACTACTATAATACTCAGCCTGACCCAGGATTTTTTCAGTTCTATTTTCAAATAAAATATCAAAAAAAATCATTTTACTTTTCTGCTCGCTCCGAAAAATCTCGCTTTTTGGTAAATCCTTTGTCCAAAGTACCTGAATGGCGAAGAAACTTCTTTTTCATTCACAATACTGAGACCTGGCCCTTTGACAGCGGGCTGCAATTCCACACCCCAAAACAATCTGACCCTCCTAGTTCCACACACTTTCCTATTTTGTACAAAAAATATACTCTGACCAGCTCGCAGAATGGAGTAAGCGCCCATTTGACGTGGTGCGACTCACTAGCCGGTCCAAAATTTTCTCCTTTGTGGGCATCGACACTCGTCCTGTTGATCCAGATCTACCATTGACCAGATCAGAGTTCGGTAGGTTTTTTGAGTTATAACACTTCACACCATTATTCATAACAATCACAAATTAATTTTAACACATTGTTCTGTTATTGCAGATGCATTCGTTAGCACCTGCGTCTCATCGAGCTCGGAAGGTGCCACTATGATCGTCAACCCAAGCCCCGCAACTACATCAGCACTGCGACCTCCTATAATTAATATATACGAAGAAATAGAGGTCGCGCTTGATACCCGCGACGAGGTCGCTGACGCTGAGGAACACCTACCACTCTCAGCGGTTCTCTCAAAAGGAAAGAGGACCGCGCGCACGCCTCCCAAACAGGCACCGAAGTGTTTTCATCTCTGCAAAACCTATGGTGGGACCACATCCAGCTCTCCAAGCCTGGAGAAAGAACTGGACAACTGCGAGGATGCGTCCAAGATAAAAGAACTCCTTCAAGAATGCACACTGACTCGGGTAATTCCATTTTTTTTTTTTAAACCTGGCCTCCTTTAAACAATCCGCCCATATTAGTTACTAATCAATCTCTTTGTTATATTATAATACAGCTGGATACTCTGTACTCCACGTTATCCAACCAATTACTAGCCCGCTCTGCAGATTGCGACCTGCAGAAGACATGTGATGAGCTAACCAAGCAAGCCGAGCAGCAAACTCAACAGCTGTCTTTAACGCAAGAGGAGCTGGACCAGGCCCGCAAATAGTTGGGTGCTCGTAAAGAGGAAAATAGCATCCTGAAGAGACAAGTGAATAGCTTGACGGATGAGACAGCTCGCGTGACCAAGGAACTTAGAGAGCAGATCCAAAAGCTCGAGGAGATCGTGCGGGCGAAAGAAGAGCATAACTAGGTAGCCCACGAGCAGGGTATTGCTGAAGGTCAGAGTGCCTTCTTAATGAGTAGGGCAGACCAGAAGTTCGTGGACGCCTACCAGGAGGAGCTGTTGAAGGCCTACAAAAAGTAATCTCTGTACTTTAGCATGATGGCCGTAGGCAGCAGGGAATGGGTCTACAAGGCTGCGGGGATAATCAAGGACTGGCTCGCGGCCATGAATGTCACATATAACCCCCGACGTGCCAGCTATCATTGACATTCTCCCTCCATTCAGCTTCTGGAAGAGCGACATGAAGCAGCCAAAAGATGCTAAGTGGTGGCTATCATGTCAAGGTCGAGCCGTGTTATTCGCTAAATTGGTTGCCTAGCTAGACGCCCGTCTAGAAGATTTTGTACCTGCATCTGGGCCAAGTACTACCTGATAACCTTTTGTAATATCAAACACATGAATTTTCGCACAATTTTATGAACAATTCTGTTCCTTATGCTTGTGATACATAAACCTGCGATAAGAAACCTTATGTTTTATGTAAGTCAAACTCAAAAAACACCAAAACCCCTCATCCATAACTTGCAACTATAACCAAACCAAGTGAATAAAACTAACATAGTCCATGCAGAACACGTAAGACAAACATGTTCACGACTATGCTTCAAACCTCCATGAGTAAAACCAGAAATTCAATATACCGAAAACCATCAAATCATGAACCAAAACAATCGAATGGAGCTCAAACAAACTCATATGAAAGAACATATAAGTCAAATACGTTCACTCGCATAAATTAATCCAAAAAATTACAATCCGAGAAGTATATGTAAGTCAAACATATTCCTCTCGGTAGTGACCTCAAATATGTAAATCAAACATACTTAAAATCACATCACCCAACCATTTGTAAAAAACCATAAAAAAGTTGTGAGAAGTTCACTAATCTTCCATTATTTATTAAATATCGCAAAAAGTTATCCGCCCCGCAGGGTACAACGTAAAACCATCATCCGCCCCGGAGGGTAAAACATAAGACTACGCGCCCCGAAGTAATAAAACCATCATCCGCCCCGAAGAGTAAAACATAAAATAGCTCGCCCCGAAGGGTAATAAAACCATCATCCGCCCTAGAGGGTAAAACACAAAACAGCTTGCCCCGAAGGGTATTAAAACCATCATCCGCTCCGGAGGGTAAAACACAAAACAGCTCGCCCCGAAAGGTAAAACATAAGACTACTCGCTCCGAAGGGTAATAAAACCATCATCCGCCCCGGTGGGTAAAACACAAAATAGATCGCCCCGCAGGGTAATAAAACCATCATCCGCCCCGAAGGGTAAAACACAAAACAGCTCGACCCGAAGGGTAATAATTTCACTATCCTCCCTGGAGGGTATTTAAATCAACTACAAAAACATATCCACTTCACTGACCCGCCCTCTAGGCATAATACTTTTTCAGATGACAAAAATTCAAGCTTCTCGGTAGAGCTTTCCCCTCGGCATTCTCAAGTATGTATGCTCCTCCATGCAACACTTTGATCACTTTAAATGGCCCAATCCAATTTGGATCAAGCTTCGTAGTCTTACGCAATGCATCAGCCC
>BMAC01000725.1:24307-62649 GCA_014905375.1 Phtheirospermum japonicum | reverse complement strand
GATCGCAGCGCTTATCGACATTTAATGTGGAAGATAATGAAAGGCTAGCAAGAGGAGCGATTGAAACGATGGATGAAATACGAGAGAAGGCTGCGGCCCGGGTAGAACATTACAAACAAAAGATTCAGGTTGCTTTTAACAAACGTGTTAAACATCGGTACTTTCAGGTTGGTGATTTAGTATGGAGGCATATATATATAATTCTCATTTATTTATCGGGTTTATCAACTGACTCGATGATTGATGTTTAACTCGATTACTCAGTGGCTATCCTGACTCAATTAACCAGTGGATTTAAAAAATATTAACTATAATAAAATAGAATACAAAGTCCTTTAATTAAATTTGTAATAATATGCCTCATTTATTTGGTATTTATTTATTCATTTTTGTAGTATTTCATATATATTTATAATATTTATATAGTTTTTAGTTTTTAGATTTAGGAGATAACTTTTTATATTATATTGAGTATATTATTGTTAAAATATTTTAAGATTTATTTTAATATATATAACTTCTTGATCTTTGTTATTATTTTATTATCAACTTTCCATAGATAAAAAAACTGTTTAGAATTAATTTTTATATATTTATTTAATTTACTTTATAACTATAGTCAATTTATTCTTTCAATGTCTTTAAAATAAATAATTAGAAATTAATTATAAACCTATTATATTTCTATCTGGTTTCAAGATATTATCATATTTGTTATATTATATTATATTATATCTATTTTTTATTTTGTTTTATTTCAGAAATTATTTAGAATCATTTAGAATTAAAACACATATGTCGTATTTATTTAACTGAAATTATTGCTTTCTATGATTTATTTTATTATTTATAGAATTTTAAGTGTGTGTTTTGTTACATTTAGAATTTAGTAAATGATTATTCAGGATATAATTATTTTTAATTTATTATATAAAGTTATTGTGAAATAAGACTTATTTTATATTATATATTCGTGATTTTTATTTTAAATTATTTTAATAAATGTTTGTACATAAAAAATATTGCTTATATATATTTAACTTATTTCATATTTTTCATGATTTATTTTATTATTTTATAACATTTCTATACTTTTTTATTATTAAATATTATTTAGAATTCATAATATTTTAATCTAATATTAAATATTTTAAGATTTATTTTATATTATTTATAATATATTGGGTTTTTGTCATGTTTTTTAATTTTAATTTAATTAATATATATTTATAACTTAAATACAAGTTTTTGTATTTATTTAGTTGATTTTTTAATTTTTTTCAAATTTATATTACAAGTATTATATTTTTATTGGCTAAAGATTGATTCGTTAATTGTATAATTATGTTGATATATATTATTTATAAAATAAAAAATATAAAAAATTGCGACTAAAGTACAACTAGATTATTCAGTTATACCCAAACAGATTGATGTGATTAAATTATGACTAATGATAAACTTTGGGGTACCTGTTGACAAACAAATACAATGGGTACCGATAATTAGAAAAGACTAAAATTATTTATAAGATCTTTACTTTGTCTTTGAATACAAAGACTAAACAAGCAGATGCACGCAGTGATTTGTAATAACGTGACTAATATAATTGTTTCGCGACTAACTAAAGGGAGAGTTTGAAACTATTAACATGTGATAATAACAAGAGATCTTGAAACTATTAGCATGTGATAATAATAAGTTAAACTATAATTAGACTTATAATATTGTTTGCAAAAAGTTGTTTCATAATATATAAATGTGGAGTTATATACACCGTCGTCGCCACCGTCGAACATGATGAAGAAAAAACGTTGATGGGTGGTGAAAGGTAAGTGACGGATCTGGGCGACATAGAGTAAGAAACAAATGTAAAATAGGGATGCTTGTCTCTGGTTTCTTGAATAGAACTCAAGTGTTCGAACTTTTTGATCGAACAATACAACGTTGTTCGAAGAAAGAAAAAAAAGAATCGAACAACCCTTTTTTAGACTAAAAAGGGCGTTCATATTAATTTTTTGACCACATTTTTTTGTGTACACATCAATTCTTTAAACATGTGTTTTGTATTCGAATAGATTTTTTGATATATTTTGTATTCGAAAATCAGATTAGAACGACATTTTTTCAAGGCGTTTTTTTTTCTTTTATCTTTCTTCAATGACACGATTGCCATGGCGGCGGCGGTAGCGTATTTATGTGCGCATGGTTTTTTATATTCTTAATAGCCGGCAGCAAGGGCGGTGATGGACGGCGGCTGGAATGGTGTGGAAAGTTGAAGGAGATGAAGTATTTGGGGATGTAGGGTTTAAGAGTAATATTGACATTTTTGTGATAAAATTTTTTAGTGGGGTGCATATATCCGCACCGTTTAATTTAAATTTGCTTATATTGACCAATAATCGTGACTTGAGTGTTTTACGTTGTTATATTATATTAATAAATTAATAATATTACACTTACATTGAATGAATTACAACATTCATTTTAATTCGCTCCGTGAATCGCACGATTAAGCACTAAGTACTATATAATTGCACTAAGAAATAGTAACTACTCTATCCATCAACAAAAGTAGGTATCCTTTTCATTTTAGTCCGTTCATAAAAATAGACATGTTTGTATATTAAAAGTCCGAATACACAAAAAATACTAAAACACACCTATTTAGTTTATTTTGTTTATTAAAATACTAAAAAATTAAAAATAAAATAAGAAAATTAAAAAAAAGCTTACGATGTTATTTAGTTTATTCTAATTACGATGTTTATCTTCTTAACATGCGAATTACAACTAACTTTCTGCGAACATTAATCCTTAGTCTCAGGCCTCTCATAGATAAAACTGAAAATCTGATCATATGAGCTAATAAAAAACAGTGTGGACATTCAATTTGTTCTTGAATACTATTTCTATGCCAATTAATTACTCCTGAATGTGTGCTGCAATTTGAATTATTGGAGTGGTGCTATAATCTACGCATTAATTATTTTTGTGCACAATATCTAAAAAGTGCACAATATAGCTCTTGAGTGAAGTTTTTTTTAATATATCATGATATATAACCTACCATCACTAAAGAAATATCATCCTTTTTATTTTGTCGCACAAATATCATACGATTGATTAATATAGTAGCAGTTGTTAATTTAGCCGATACTTAAAATTCATAAAGATGGTGCTAATTATCTGGATAAAGGTATTCATAATTATGGTGCTAATCTGGATAAAGATAAAGGTACGTGTGAATGACATGGCATGGCAGGACCAAGGACAGTGCCAACGCATGCTGAATATGCTAATCTGACTATAGACAAAAGTAATACACCATTGTTAGACCATTGGACTCTTTATAAGACTTTTTAGTATGATTACTACATGGAATATTTTTCAAGAAGAGGTGTAATTTATATGGATTATATTTCAAATATCTCAACTTTCGAATTAAAACCTTTAAAAAAAATTATTTCTATGATATCTAATTCTATTTGTTTATAATTACACAAAATCCGATTTTTTATGATTAGTATTATGTGGATTTATGCTATCTAAACTATGTTTATTTCACCGGTGCCTGTTATTTGGATTTTAAATACCATAATTTATTACTTGATACATCAAATAACATTACATTGGATTGTTAAATCCGAACCACGCAAAAATTCGATTATGATTATTGTAATTGTTTTGTGAATATTGGGGAGTGGTCTTTGATTTAGTAGTCCGGGTATTTTTTATTTTTTTTCAACATTTTTCAAGTGTAAATTTTGCATGTTTTTTTTCTGAGAACTTTGGTTCAATAGCTTGGATTATCATTAGTTCTTTTTTGAAATTTTTGCTTATTCATGGGATCATCTCGATTTAATTTTTTCCAATGAACAAAAAGGTGTTGTTTCTGGGTAATATTGCACTGTTTTGATATATTGTCTTTCCTAAACCAAATGTTTTTAGTTTTCTTTTATAATAAATTCTAATCAAAATTTTGAATTATAAAAGATAAACATATGGAATAATTAACCAAGTATTAATTAAAATAGATCATGTGCCTGTACATAATTAATGCACGTGAATGTGCATAATAACTTAGGTATGTTTGTTTAATTGATTTAGTATACGATCAATCAATTATACTTAATTGATAATATGTAAATTGTTATATCGAATTTAGTGCCTTTGATATATACAGTATAAATCTATTTTTAGAGGTTCCTTTATTCTTTTATTATGGTTTATTTTCCTGAAAATTATTGTTCAGAATTTAGTATATAACACATTTAATTATATGGATAAATGTACGGATATTAATTAAAATTGTACATAATTAATACACGTGATTGTGAATAACTTACGTATGTTTGAATAATATTCAAATTATTACATGTGAATACAAATTCAAGTATCAAGTATGGATCATATGGGAACTAGGTACCCACATAATTCACAAAAATTTTTATTTTTATGGCTAAAATCATCCGCATTAATTATATAATTAATGTATTTATATTAATGAAAACGTATTATATGTAATTACTCTCAATATCCCAAAAATAACATTCTATCTTAGCCCTTTTTTCCTGAAAACTCAACTCAGCCATTTTTTCCCAAAAAAATCACGAAATTAATCACACATGCTTGAGGATAAAGGCAAAGACTCAAATGTGACGGTCACACGGGTATTCTGTCATGTGACGGAGCCTCAAACCCAATAAATCTGCTTAGTCCGACCCAATTTGATGGATCAAATTCGGATCTGAATAGGTATAGAGTTCTGTCACATGATAAATGAATCATGTGACAAAAAATATATTTGGTACGTAAGGCAGAACACTCTTCTTTATTCCCAAATACATTCTAACAAAAAATGGAAGGAAAAAATCAATTACATATTAAGACCTTAAAAAAAATACCGTATGTGAGGCAGAACACTCTTCTTCTTCCTTTACAAAAACCTCCAAAAGCATCTAATTCATCATCAACCAAAAACAAAATGGAAGCTACATGTTTATGGAGAGTTTTTCATAATTTTCCTCATAATTTAAGCCTTTGAAGGAAAACTAAATAGCTACAGTTCCTGGTGATCAGTTTTATTACCATAAATTTCTTGCAACCGCTTTGCATACACAGATTGTGCATGCTAAATTCACCTCATATATATAATCAGCTCTTGTTCTATATTATACCACAATCCTTAATAATTGTACATGTAGATTGTTTTTACTTTTAAAATTAAGGATGGCAATGAAATGTCGGGTACTCAAAACATTGTTTGTCTATCTTAAAAGTCATCCAAATAACTCATCTCGGTTTAACTTGATTCAGACCACACTTTGAAATCTTTCCGACAAATTTGTTTATGTACAAAATGCCTAACTAATCACTTCAAACACACCCTTAAACAAAAAAGGTAAAAGGGAAGAAATCAAATCTAAAGGAACGCAACAGTTTCAATCGTTATACCTCTACCTATAACACTCTCAAGAAACAACCTTTGAAAATGAACACAGGATTCGTCATCTGACGTACATACATAAATGATCTCTCCTATAGCTACATACGAAATCTACTGACACGTAAACCTCACATTACACCCTTTCGAGTTGGCTCGTCTCAATGAACCTCTGGCAGACGATAATTCCTTTTGCATCGTTAGAGATACTGGTTCGGATGGTGATGAGTTGCTATGCAGCAAATGAGTAGACAGGCACTTTAGGATCCCTTTCAATGGCGCTCTTCCCGAATTGAAAACGTCATTCTCGACATCATCGCTCAAATTACCTTCTTTATCATCCCCAAAAGATGGATCGTCGAACGAATCATCTTGATCGAGATTACACTCTTGGATTTTGGCACTATTGAAGGAGCTTGAAAATGGGCTCTCTTTCCCGATAAAGCCATCCCCAAACATATCCTCGATCTCTCTAATGTGGACATGAATGCTGTCCGCTTCCTCCTCGACTTGAGCCGTCTTGTTTTTCTTCTTACTTTTCGGCAGTTTGAACCACCCTTCGGCTATCAGATGTAGCGACCCGTCCAATTTCTTCCGAAACGAGCTCTTCTTGTGCGGAATGTCCAGTTTCTTCTTCCCGTCAGCCCGCAATAGCCCCGTCGCGATGACGCTCGTGATGAACAGCTAGCAAATTCATACTTAATCTGCTCATGCCTCTCGAACGAATGGTGACAAGAACTTTGCCGTTGACTCAAACTTTTGTGCACCCCTTTTTAATAAATTAATTTAAAACACATCAGTTTGCTCGCAAGAGTACGAGGTAACTGTAGGGTGATGAGTTTGACTCGAATCGTATCTCTCGAGGAAACAATTGTTCGGTCTTTCGGATGTTTTTCTCAATTTATGAACTAAAATAAAATACATGTACAATTGGAGTTTTAAAAGAAATTGAGTTGATCATTATAAACTAACGCAATAATTAAACTAATACTAATTAAACTAATTATTCTAATTAAATTATCAACTATGAGCAATAATTAAACTACTTGAACTCAAGAACTAAGAATTAATAGCAACTAATCAAACAGCATGAATATAATAACTATCATTGAGCAATTGCATCATACGAATCTAAGAACAAATAATTAAGCATAAATCAACTCGCATAAATAAACTAAATTAACCAATATCCAATATCCAAGCATAAAACAAATAAACTAATTAAACTAGAATTAACTAAGAGATTAACTAAGAATTAAACTAGAAATTAACTACTAAATTAACTAAGAGTTTAGAAAAATTATTGGAACTACTAAAAACAATGAGAAGCTCCAACTATTCCGGAGTTGCACGTCGATCTTGGGTGAAAATCGAATCCCGAACACGAACTCGATGTTTTGGATGCGTTGTTCTTCGATCCTTGATCTTCGTCTTCAAATCTCGTTATGAGATGTGGAATTATGTTTATTATCAGCTAAAATACACTAGGGGGTCGTGTGTTCTCTTCAAAATCCGAAATATAGAGGGTTTATATAGATATTGCAAGTCTTGGCGCACAAGAAACCCTAAAATCTGAATTCTGGGCCGTCGCGTCGACGTAGCGTCGACTGACGCGCGCTGGTGCTCGGCGTCGGTGCTGCCTGGGTGTGCGCGTCGGCTGGGCGGGTGCGTCGACATCGACGCTTCAGCAAGTAGCGTCGACAGTGCGTCGACATCGACGCTTCAGCAAGTTGCGTCGACAGTGCGTCGATGCCTGCGTTGACTGACGCGGATCATGGCTCGCGTCGACATAGCGTGGACGATCGCGTCAGTCGACGCGACTGCGCGTCTGCCTCCGTCTCTCTCTATCATTTGCTACTCGTTTCGCCGGAAAGCTCGTTCTCCTATTCTTGAACATCGAACTTCGTCTATTACGCGCTGAACTCTTCCGGTTACTTAGCTGTAAGGTGAAAACAACGAAATATCACCTATTTGCATCAATTACGATTAAAATACGGTAAAATAAGTCAGAACTATAAAAATACGGAATTATGCTTAAATCGTCCAACTTATACCAAAAATAAATAGAAAAACGTACTAAAATACTAATAAAAATAAGGACAAATCTACTCTAATCAACTACCCCACGCTTTATTGGTTTGTTCGTCCTCGAACAAACGATAATTTCAAAATATAACTAGAATGAAAATAAGTTCAAGCAAAGAGCCGTGCTATGCTACATACGTAATTTTTAAAATATAGGTACAAGTCACGCAACATCAAACACTTGACCATTATTACATCGTCGCTTCAAAATAAAATCATGCTTCCTCACGAAGGATAATATATATAAGTACGCTCAAAAGCACTCAAGTATTTTCTGCATGGGACGTATACACTCAAATCATATAATTACATGCACAATAAGTAAGCACAGAAAATCAATCTCTTCTCAATCGCAAATTAAGTTTGTTGTCAAAACTAAAAATCAGAAAAGGTCTTTACGGGTTGTAGTGTAAGGCTCTTTGGACGGGTGTGGAATGTATAAGTCGTGTGACTAATCGCTCACTCAACCTAATCTAATCGAGAAGAAAATCGCTTCACCTCGCTCAAAAATAAAAACCTCACTTAACACTCATAACGTAACCTTTCAAACATAGGCTATTCCTCAACTCAAAACTCGTAACCGACTGAAAGCTCAAACCACTTAATCAAAACTCTTTTGCCTTTTAAACATAAGGTTTCATAAAATAAACAATTTGACTCAAGCCTTGATAAGCGTGTAGGCAATTAATCAACATATCCACCATCCTATCTTTTTCTTTTTTTTTATTTCCCCTTTATTATTATTATTATTTTTTTATGGGGTATTAATCTTTTTTCTCTATTTTTTTTTATTTTTCGAATGGTGGTCCTTAATTACAAAAACAATAAATTCTTAATAAAAATTCCCAAAACTTAAATAACCAATAAAAATACGAACTCATACCCCACGCTTTTAATGGGTTGTAGGGGTCGTCTCAAAAAACACTCATGGCTATAGTCATGGATATTTGGCTATGATTGGCTCACTCGAAATTTGTAGTGGCTAAAAATATATGGATATGGCCGGAATAGGGTTTTATATGTGCCTTAACCTCATTTTCAAAGTCAACTACACACAGCGGTATCAAACAGATATCAAGACTGAAACTTACTCAAGCACATGCAATGATGATAAACACTCAGGCTACTCACTGGCTTTTTGCATGAGAATTTTTGAATTGACTCAGCTTTTAAGGTCTTGCGAAATCGATTGCGTCCAAATACCATTTTACAATATATAATAATAAATTTTGAAAAATTATGCACTTATGCACGCTCAAAGACGAAAACAAATAATCATACATAGTCAACTTTGACAGGCATGCCATACAAACACAAATAAGCGTATAAAGAGCGATCAATCACATCAAAAATATGCATTTCGAAACAAAGACATCAAATTGCACTAACCATACTCAACCACCCCCCTCCCTAAAAACTTGGCAATCTCCTGATTGTCATAAATATTGAAGAAAATAAGAGTATGTGAGATAAGAAAACATTCCTGAAAATTTGATGGCCGAGTCTCTCTAAAAACGCATGTGCAATTATCCTTCGTCTTAGATCGCGTGACTAGATTGTCCCGAACAAACCTAGAAACATAAATAAAAACATACAAACAAAACATGATTGTGATCAATTGCGATGCGCAAGTGCCCGGTGGCACGTCTTTTTGAATTTGAAACGGCCGGATTGCGGCCAACGTCGTAAATGGCTGGGTTGCAGCTCATCCAAAGGTTGCCGGTCTGTGGCTAACTTGGGTCGGATTGCGACCTCGATCGACGAAATCATCATAATCCATGATTGCTGCGGTAAGCGGTAGGTTCAGTGGTCGATCGTTATCGTTAACGCCTCGAGTGGAACTAGCGGTAAGGCCTTACGGTAGTGAGCTACCGTTATATAACCGTTGTCCAGAATAAACGATTTATCGTATTTTCTGCACATCAACACACACATAAACGTACCACGGCAATTGACACAATATAAAAAGACAGAAATAAAATAAAAGAAAAAAAATATAAAACGAAAACTAACTAACGCTTGGGTTGCCTTCTAAGAAGCGCAACATTTAACGTCATATGCTCGACGTAATTACTTGATCAACTTTTAGCTCGTGGTGGGTCCACGAACTCCTTCCTTGTACGATCATGAGTCCTCATATAATCCTCGAAATAAGGCCTAAGTCGATGCTTGTGGACTTGGAATCCCATTTTCTCACTCTCATCGTACAGTGTGGCTACACCATACTCATCCATCTCCTTCATTAAAAACGGTCCACTCCATGCAACTTTAAAATTGGTTGGATCAAACTTACGATCGGAATTATATAGCACTAGTTGACCAACCTTGAACTTCTCATTAAAAACTTCATTCTTCTTTGTCCAATCCTTGCTATTAGCCTCGCCCTTTTTTCTTCGTACGTTTAAAATTCTTGTAGGGGTCAAGGGAAACACATCTTGAATGATAATTCGGTGGCTTCGTCTCTTCTCTTGGCTCAAACCTCGAACGATCTCGTTGTGGTCTCAACTCCACCTTTGGCTCGTTTTCAGGCACGTTAAACTTCATGGGCAATCCATCATCAAATGCCTCTACATTATCAAACTCTTCAATCGTGCCGATGCTCAAGAGCTTATTCACGCAAGAGTCTACTAAATCTATAGTAGAACAATCGTTCTTAACAAACGATGCAGGACTCTTGTGCAATTTGAGTATGGTTAGTGCAATTTGATGTCTTTGTTTTGAAATGCATTAATTTCTAAGCGTGATTGATCACTATTTCTACGCTTAATTGTGTTTGTATGGCATGCCTGTCGAAGTTGACTATGTATGATTATTTGTTTTCGTCTTTGAGCGTGCATAAGTGCATAATTTTTCAAAAAATTTATTATTATATATTGTAAAATGGTACTTGGATGCAATCGATTTCGCTAAACCTTAAAAGCAGTGTCAATTCAAAAATTTTCATGCAAAAAGCCAGCGAGTAGCCTGAGTGTTTATCATCATTGCATGTACGTGAATAAGTTTCAATCTTGATATCTCTTTGAAACCGCTGTGTGTAGTCGACTTTGAACATGAAGTTAAGGCACAAATAAAACCTTATTCCGGCCATATCCATATATTTTTAGCCACTATAAATTCCGAATGAGCCAATCATAGCCAAATAATCAATGCCTATAGCCATGAGTGTTGTCGAGACGACCCCTACAACCCATTAAAAGCGTGGGGTAGGAGTTCGTATTTTTATTGGTTATTTAAGTCTTGAGAATTTTTATTAGGAATTTATAATTTTTGTAATCTTGGACCACCATCCAAAAAGATAAAAAAAAAGAAAAAGAATAATACCCCATAAAAATTAAAAAAAATAATAATAATAAAAGGGGAAATAAAAAAAATAATAGGATGGTGGATAGTGTTGATTAATTGCCTACGTGCTTGTAAAGGCTTGAGTCTAATTGTTTATTTTATGAAGCCTAATATTTAGAAGGCAAGAGTTGTGTAAGAATCATGCTATAAGCTTCAATTATGCTTAAGTGGTTTGAGCTTTCAGTCGGTTACGAGTTTTAAGTTGAGGAATAGCCTATGTTTGAAAGGCTACGTTATGAGTGTTAAGTGAGGTTTTTATTTTTGAGCGAGGTGAAGCGATTTGCTTCTCCATTAGATTAGGTTGAGTGAGCGATTAGCCACATGATTTATATATTCCACACCCGTCCAAAGAGCCTTACACTACAACCCGTAAACCTTTTCTGATTCTTAGTTTTGACAGCACACTTAATTTGCGATTGAAAAGAGATTGATTTTCTGTGCTTACTTATTGTGCATGTAATTGTATGATTTGAGTGTATACACGTCCCATGCAGAAAATACTTGAGTGCTTTTGAGCATACTTATATATATTATCCTTCGTGAGGAAGAATGATTTTATTTTGAAGCGACAATGTAATAATGGTCAAGTGTTTGACGTTGCGTGACTTGTACCTATATTTTCAAAATTATCTATGTAGAAACGCACGACTCTTTGCTTGAACTTATTTTCATTCTAGTTACATTTTGAAATTACCGTTTGTTCGAGGACGAACAAACCAATAAAGCGTGGGGTAGTTGATTAGAGTGGATTTGTCCTTATTTTTATTAGTATTTTAGTACGTTTTTCTATTTGTTTTTGGTATAAGTTGAACGATTTAAGCATAATTCTGTATTTTCATAGCTCTGACTTATTTTACCATATTTTAATCGTAAATGATGCAAATAGGTGATATTTCGTTGTTTTCACTTTACAGATAAGTAACCAGAAGAGTTCAGCGCGTAATAGACGAAGTTCGATGTTCAATAATAGGAGAACGAGCTTTCTGGCAAAACGAGTAGCAAAAGATAGAGAGAGACGGAGGCAGACGCGCAGTCGCGTCGACTGACGCAACCATCGACGCTACGTCGACGCGAGCCATGATCTGCGTCAGTCGACGCAGCGTCGACGCACTATCGACACAACTTGCTGAAGCGCCGATGTCGACGCACCAATGTCGACGCACTATCGATGCTACTTGCTGAAGCGTCGATGTCGACGCACCCTGTCGACGCACCCGCCCAACCAACGCGCACACCCAGGCAGCACCGACGCCGAGCACCAGCGCGCGTCAGTCGACGCTACGTCGACGCGATGGCCCAGAATTCGGATTTTAGGGTTTCTTGTGCGCCAAGACTTGCAATATCTATATAAACCCTCATTATTTCGGATTTTAAAGAGAACACACGACCCCCTAGGGTATTTTAGATGATAATAAACATAATTCCACATCTCATAACGAGATTTGAAGATGGAGATCAAGGATCGAAGAACAACGCGTCCAAAACATCGAATTCGCGTTCGGGATTCAATTTTCGCCCAAGATCGACGTGCAACTCCGGAATAGCTGGAGTTTCTCATTACTTTTAGTAGTTACAATAAGTTCTCTAAACTCTTAGTTAATTTAGTAGTTAATTTCTAGTTTAATTGTTAGTTTAATTCTTAGTTAATCTCTTAGTTAATTCTAGTTTAATTAGTTTAATCGTTTTATGCTTGGATATTTGATATTGATTAATTTAGTTTATTTATGCGAGTTGATTTATGCTTAGTTATTCGTTAATTTTAGATTATTATGATTCGTTGCTTAGTGGTAATTTCTTATGCTCATGCTCCTAGACTCGTTAATTAGGTTGCGTATTATTGATAGTTTAATTATAGCTCGTAGTTGATAATCTAGTTTAAAGTAATTAGTTTAATTAGTTTTAGTTTAATTATTGCTTTAGTTCATAATGATCAACTCAATCTCTTTAAAACCCCAATTGTACATGTATTTTATTTTAGTTCATAAATTGAGAAAAACACCCGAAAGACCGAACAGTTGTTTCCTCGAGAGATACGACTCGAGTCAAACTCATCACTCTACAGTTACCTCGTACTCTTGCGAGCAAACTGATGTGTTTTAAATTAATTTATTAAAAAGGGGTGCACAAAAGTTTGGACGTAGCGTCGACTGACGCGCGCTGGTGCTCGGCGTCGGTGCTGCTTGGGTGTGCGCATCGGCTGGGCGGGTGCGTCGACGGGGTGCGTCGACTAAGTATTTCTTATATAGGGGTGCACGTCTCGCAAAATTTGGACGCCGTATTTCCATACCCGTCCAAAGAGCCTTACATTACAACACGAAAAGACCGTTTTCGATTCTTTGTTCGATAACACACTTAATTTGCGATTAAAAAGAGACTGATTTTCGGTGCTTGTTTATAATGCTTGTATTTGTATGATTTGAGCGTATACACGTCCTATGCAGAAAATACTCGAGTGCTTGAGCGTTCACCCCTATATATTTCCCTTTTGTGAGGATGCATGAATTCGATTTTGAAGCGACAATGTAATACGGGTGGAGTGTTTGAAGTTGCATTGCATGTACCTATATTTTAAAAATTATTTAAGTAGCACAGCACGACTCATGGCTTGGACTGATTTTTATTTCTTGCTATACTTTGAATCTATCATTTGTTCGAGGACGAACAAACCAATTAAGCGTGGGGTAGTTGATTAGCACGTATTTGTCCTTATTTTCAGTAGTATTTTAGCTTGTTTTTCTATTTGTTTTTGGTATAAGTTGGATGATTTAAGCTTAATTTCGTATTTTCATAGTTCCAGCTTATTTTACCATGTTTTGATCGTAATTGATGCAATTAGGTGATATTTCGTTGTTTTTCACCTTACAGCTAAGTAACCGGAAGAGTTCAGCGCGTAATAGATGAAGTTTGATGTTCAAGAATAGGAGAACGAGCTTTCCGGCGAAACGAGCAGCAAAAGATAGAGAGAGACAGAGGCAGACGTGCAGCCGCGTCGACTGACGCGACCGTCGACGCACCGTCGACGCGAGCCATGATACGCGTCAGTCGATGCAGCGTCGACGCAACTTGCTAAAGCGTCGATGTCAACGCACCGATGTCGATGCACTGTCGACGCAACTTGCTGAAGTGTCGATGTTGACGCACCGATGTCGACGCACCGTCGACGCAACTTGCTGAAGCGTCGATGTCGACCCATCCAGTCAATGCACCCGCCCAGCCGACGCGCACGCCCTGGCCACACCGACGCCGAGCACCAGCACACGTCAGTCGATGCACCGTCAACGCACCGTCGATGCGACGGCCCAGAATCGGGATTTTAGGGTTTCTTATGCTCCAAGTTAAGGGAAATCTATAAAAACCCTTCTAAGTCCGTCCCAAAACAACACCTCTCTCACCCATACTCTGAATATTTGATATTTTGGCTCGATAACGACACCATCCACATCCCGATAACAACAATTGATCAAGATCGAAGAATCGAGGATCGCCAAGCTCCAACTGTCCGTTCGTGATCCGTTCTTCGACCGAGATCAACCGCCTCTCCGGATTAGCTGGAGAATTTACTACGCTTTCTAGTTAAATAAGTACTCTGAACTCTTTATTCGTTTTCGTAGTTTAATTTATGCAATTAAGTAGTTGTTTTTCATTAATTGCTTTTGAATTTGTTTATGCTTAGAACCCTTGATACTTTTGGTATTGAATTCGTAATCTTTAGTTTAATTAATGCTTGGTTATTATTATTATTAGTTAATTCATTTCGTTTGCATTGCGTTATTGATAATTGCTTGATTTTATGCTAGTTGATCTTGTTTAAAGTTCTTAGAATAATTTCTCTAGTTTATAAGTTCCAATAGCTGAATTAAATTAACTAGTTTTAATTATAGTTCATGTGTTCTAAATTTCTAGATAATCAAAACAATCAACCCCCCCCCAATGTATGTGATATTTAATTGAACAAACTATTTTAAACTCCGATTATATGTTCCTCGAGAGACGACTCGAGTCAAGTTGCCAAACTACGCGCGATCCCGTTCTCTTGCGGGCAAGCTATTGATCTTTTGACAAATTTTCATAAGTAGGCAACACAAAAGCTTGAATCAAAATTTTGACTCAAACTTTTGTGCACCCCTTTTTATTAATTAATTTATAAGCACGTCGGTTTGCTCGCAAGTGTACGAGGTAACTGTAGGGTGATGAGTTTGACTCGAGTCGTATCTCTCGAGGAAGCAGCTGTTCGGTCCTTCAGATGTTTTTCTCAATTTTCCAACTAGAATAAATTACATATACATTTGGGGTTTTAAAAGAGATTGAGTTGATCATTATAACTAAAGCAATAATTAAACTAAGCTATTTAAATTAATTATTCGAACTAAATTATCAACTATGAGCAATAATTAAACTATCAATAATACGCAACCTAATTAACGAATCTAAGAGCATGAGCATAAGAAATTACCACTAAGCAACGAATTATAAGAATCTAAGATTAACGAATAAATAAGCATAAATCAACTCGCATAAATAAACTAAATTAACCAATAACCAATATCCAAGTATAAAATGATTAAACTAATTAAACTAGAATTAACTAAGAAATTAACTAAGCAATTAACTAAGAAATTAACTACGAAATTATCTACGAGTTTAGAGTACTTATTGTAACTAATGAAAGCGGTAAAAATCTCCAGCTATTCCGGAGTTTGAACGTTGATCTTGGGCGAAGATTGAATCCCGAATACGAATTCGATGTTTTGGACGCGTTGTTCTTCGATCCTTGATCTCCGTCTTCAAATCTCGTTATGAGATGTGGGATTATTATTATTGTAAGCTAAAGAACCCTAGGTGGTCGTGTGTTCTCCTCAAGATCCGAAATATAGAGGGTTTATATAGATATTGTAAGTCTTGGCGCACAAGAAACCCTAAAATCCGAATTCTGGGCCATCGCGTCGACGTAGCGTCGACTGACGCGCGCTGGTGCTCGGCATCGGTGCTGCCTGGGTGTGCGCGTCGGCTTGGCGGGTGCATCGACATCGAAAAATTTCTTAGAGCCTTAATAGACGAGGTAACTGTAGGGTGATGAGTTTGACTCGAGTCGTATCTCTCGAGAAAGCAGCTGTTCGGTCTTTCGGATGTTTTTCTCAATTTACGAAGTAAAATACATGTACAATTGGGGTTTTAAAGAGATTGAATTGTTCATTATGAACTAAAGCAATAATTAAACTAAAACTAATTAAACTAATTACTTTAAACTAGATTATCAACTACGAGCTATAATTAAACTATCAATAATACGCAACCTAATTAACGAATCTAGGAGCATGAGCATAAGAAATTACCACTAAGCAACGAATCATAATAATCTAGAATTAACGAATAACTAAGCATAAATCAATTCGCATAAATAAACTAAATTAATCAATATCAAAAATCCAAGCATAAAATGATTAAACTAATTAAACTAGAATTAACTAAGAGATTAACTAAGAATTAAACTAAAAATTAAACTAGAAATTAACTACTAAATTAACTAAGATTTTAGAGAATTTATTGTAACTACTAAAAGTAATAAAAAGCTCCAGCTATTCCGGAGTTGCACGTCGATCTTGGGCGAAGATTGAATCCCGAACGCGAATTCGATGTTTTGGACGCGTTGTTCTTCGATCCTTGATCTCCGTCTTCAAATCTCGTTATGAGATGTGGAATTATGTTTATTATCAGCTAAAATACCCTAGGGGATCGTGTGTTCTCGGTTCTCGCTTTGTACGTCACCAACATCCATAATGACAAAGTCGARCHBKACTACTAGCTTGTCTACTTGTACTAAGACATCCTCCACAATCCCCAAAGGTAGCCTTATCGTTCTATCCGCCAATTGTAATTTCATCGTGGTCGGTTTCAGCGGTACTAGGTCAAACTCCTTGTAAATTGAGTGGGGCATCAAATTTATGCTAGCGCCAAGATCGAGCATTCCTCTTGCCGTTTGTCCATTCCCGAGAGAAATAGTTATGCAAAAACTCCCGGGATCCTTCTCTTTAGGTGGCAATGGTTTCTTAAATATATCACCAACATCTCTTATCAAAGCCACATGTTGACTCGTAGCCAAACGCCTTTCCCTTGATGCTAGATCCTTGAAAAATTTCAAAAACGCCGGCATTGTCTTTATCACCTCTATCAGGGGGAGGTTAATATTGGCATTTTTCAATAAATTATATAGCTCCATGAATCTCTTATTCTCCTTGGCCGGACATAGGCGACTTGGGAAGGGAACATGATCATAAAAAGTCAACTTCATGGGCAGCGAATTTAAGGAATCGATGGGGTCTTCAGTTGCTGTCGATTTCTTTTTCTTCACTGCTCCCGGAGGTTGGGTCTCGGTTTCTTTCTTGTCTCCCTCCTTTTCTAGCTCGATGCAGTTATCCACTTCTTTCCCGCTTCTCAGCACATGAATAGCTGAGGCTTGTTCTGTTTGGGTTGGAAGAGTATTTTTCTCCTTCTTCAATGATGCCATGTCAGTTGCCAATTGTCCTACCATTAACTCCAATCTTCTTAGTCCTGACGAATTTTCAAGAGTGCTTTTGGCCAATTCAGCCATCGTCGTTCTCAATTCTTTCATATCGTCTCGAACTCCCTTCATTTCCTCCTGAACATGTGTAAGTCCGTCTCGGTTCCGAATAGTTTCGGCAACTTGGTTCTGTTGCCAGACTAAAAGTTGATCAGTCGACTGAACTGTAGCAGGTGTGTGCATGTGTGGTGGTCTCTGCCCCGAATGTTGTTGATTCGAATAGTGTTGGATGGAGTTGACGTCCCCTCGTTGTTCGTTGTTGAACGGGCACATATCGGCTAAATGTTCGGGGGATCCGCATTGGTGACACATCGCATTAGTCTTCTCGAAGAGGCCTTGGTTGCTCGCTCGGCCTTCCAAGCTGCCAATTTCTCCTCAAATATCTCTTCGCACTTTGCTTTGACTAATTTTCCATTATCTAAGTCAGGATCAGGGATGGAAATCTCATTAACTTTCAATTTACGAGGCCGAGAGTTGGTTTATCTACATTTTTCACTCAGTTTCTCCAATACTCGTTTTACCTCGCGGGCCGTTAAATCACCAAAATCTTCTCCTGCTGCTATCTCAACTTGGCTCTTCCCCATGGGCAACAGACCATCAAAGAAAAACTGATTAATTATCTCGGGGGAATAGCTATGATGGGGGCATGCTTGTAAAAGAGATTTATAAAGCTCCCATGTTTCATGAAATAATTCTCTCTCCACTTGTTCGAAGTTAGCAATCTACCTCCGAATTTGCCCCGTTGTTTGTGCCGAATAGTATTGATTTAGGAACTTCTCGCTTATCATCTCCCAATCAGTTAATGACCTTGGTTCTAAGGACAGTAACCATGTCTTCGCCATGTCTTTCATGCTATAGGGGAAACAAATCATTTGCATCTCCTCTTGGTTTAAGCCATGACCTACAAATCTTCCTACTTCATCGATAAAGTAGTTCAAAAACGCTAAAGGGTCTTCATGGGCATTTCCGTGAAAAGTCGGAAGTAAATTAATCTGATGCAGTTTAATCTCTACTTCCCTTGCAGTCGGGCCAAGAACAATAGCAGACCCATAAAGCACAACCTTCGGGCGTGCCAAATCTCGTTGTCGAGGCGCTCGATCTCTCCTTGGTTCCCTAACTCGGTCATTAGCTCTCTCATAGTGGTCGTCATGCGCGTAATGGTGCTCGCGCTCATATCTCCTTCCGAAATTATTTTTCTCGTAACCATGATCTTGATTCTCCAACCAATCATTCACGTGCCCTTGATTGTTAGCATACGCGTTATGCTACAGAAAATCTTCGTTCCTAATTGCCACGTTCTCGATGTTGTGTTGGCGAATAGAATTATTTTTCAACTCTTCGTTGTGCCTCATATCCGCCATGTTGGGTTGGTAACCGATTATGTTTTGCTGCTGGTCGACTCCTTCGTTTCTCCCCGCATCTTGTCTCGCAATAATGGGGCGTGGTGGTGATCTCGGTGGTGAATTGCCGTTTCGAATCAGATTCGCTTCTAACATAATGTCGGAAACTTGATTACAAGCGAAATTAGTTGCTGTTGATGAATCGTCCTCGGGAATAAAAATGGGTCTTGGTCTCAGTGGATTTGAACGGTGGATGTTGTCAATGAATGGTACAAGGTCGCGTTGAAGTGATCGCCTTCCTTGCATAAACTCAACAATACATCAACGTACCAAATGGCAAAGACCAAGTGAAAATAAAAATAAACTAATAAATCAAAAAGAAAATAAAACAAAAAACATCTTTAATTCCTACTCGTTGCTTCCCCGGCAACGACGCCAAATTTTTGACTCAAACTTTTGTGCACCCCTTTTTAATAAATTAATTTAAAACACATTAGTTTGCACGCAAGAGTACGAGGTAACTGTAGGGTGATGAGTTTGACTCGAGTCGTATCTCTCGAGGAAACAACTGTTCGGTCTTTCGGATGTTTTTCTCAATTTACGACTCGAGTCAAACTCATCACAAGGAAACAACTGTTCGGTCTTTCGGATGTTTTTCTCAATTTATGAACTAAAATAAAATACATGTACAATTGGGGGTTTAAAAGAAATTGAGTTGATCATTATAAACTAACGCAATAATTAAACTAAGACTAATTAAACTAATTATTCTAACTAAATTATCAACTATGAGCAATAATTAAACTACTTGAACTCAAGAACTAAGAATTAATAGCAACTAATCTAACAGCATGAATATAATAACTACGATTGAGCAATTGCATCATACGAATCTAAGAACGAATAATTAAGCATAAATCAACTCGCATAAATAAACTAAATTAACCAGTATCCAAAATCCAAGCATAAAACGAATAAACTAATTAAACTAGAATTAACTAAGAGATTAACTAAGAATTAAACTAACAATTAAACTAGAAATTAACTACTAAATTAACTAAGAGTTTTAGAAAACTTATTGTAACTACTAAAAATAATGAGAAGCTCAAGCTATTCCGGAGTTGCACGTGGATCTTGGGCGAAAATCGAATCCCGAACACGAACTCGATGTTTTGGATGCGTTGTTCTTCGATCCTTGATCTCCGTCTTCAAATCTCGTTATGAGATGTGGAATTATGTTTATTATCAGCTAAAATACCCTAGGGGGTCGTGTGTTCTCTTCAAAATCCGAAATATATAGGGTTTATATAGATATTGCTAGTCTTGGCGCACAAGAAACCCTAAAATCTGAATTCTGGGCCGTCGCGTCGAAGGTGCGTCGACAGACGCGCGCTGGTGCTCGGCGTCGGTGCTGCCTGGGTGTGCGCGTCGGCTGGGCAGGTGCATCGACATCGACGCTTCAACAAGTAGCGTTGACATCGGTGCGTCGACATCGGCGCTTCAGCAAGTTGCGTCGACAGTGCGTCGACTGACGCGGATCATGGCTCACGTCGACGGAGCATCGACGGTCGCGTCAGTGGATGTGACTGCTCGTCTGTCAATGCGACTGCGCGTCTGCCTCCGTCTCTCTCTATCTTTTACTACTCGTTTCGCCGGAAAGCTCGTTCTCCTATTCTTGAACATCGAACTTCGTTTATTACGTGCTGAACTCTTCCGGTTACTTAGCTGTAAGGTGAAAACAACGAAATATCACCTATTTGCATCAATTACGAATAAAATACGGTAAAATAAGTCAGAACTATAAAAAAACGGAATTATGCTTAAATCGTCCAACTTATACCAAAAACAAATAGAAAAACGTACTAAAATACTAATAAAAATAAGGACAAATCTACTCTAATCAGCCGTCTGCTTTTATTCAAATCTTCTGTCATCTCAATGCGTCTGCGAATGAATGGTGACGAGAACATCAATGCTTACTATATTTGTATCATAACCCAAAGACAGCATAACATTAATGCTTAATTAGTTTTTCACACAACTTTCATTCTTCAATTTTTCACATTCATCAGCTATGTTTAGCACACTGTTAAATATATTATAGCATATATTTTATATCAACTACAATTAAGCATAATGTTAATTACATTATAGCATACATTCATATCAACTAAAAATAAGCATATTGTTAATTATATTTAGCACACTGTTCAATTTATTCTAGCATATATTTTATATCAACTACAATTAATCATAATGTTAATTATATAGTAGCATTCATTTATATCAAATAAAAATAATAATACTGTATTATATTAAGTACACTTTTAAATATAATCTAGCATACTGTTAAGCAAGCACACTGTTAAATATATTCTAGAATACATTTACATTAACTACATTTAAGCAAACTGTTAATTATATTCTAGCATACATTTTTATAACAACCACAAAATAAGCAAACTGTTAATTATATGAAGCAAACTATCAAATATATTCTATCACAACGTTAAGTAAGCACACTGTTAAATGTATTCTACATATATTTTTACATTTAAGCATACTATTAATATATTCTAGCATATTGTTAAATATATTCTAGCATACGACTATGTAAGAATACTGTTAAATAAATTCTAGCATAGTGCCTAATATATATTTTCAGCACCCTGCTAATTATATATTTTTGCATATCCATTCATTTTAGCATACAATTAAGGATATATCAGCATTCTCAACATAGTTAACAAATCTAATACATATATTTATCAAACTTGTTTAAGCATGATTCTAAAAAACATAAATCAAAATCATACAGCATACATCTCGTAATCTGTAATTCTCCATATATAACTAGCATCATTCATATAAAAAAATTAGCAAACTCTAAACTGGTACAAGTAAGGATATATCAACAACCTCAACAAAGTCAACAAATCTAATCCATATATTTAGCAAACTTGTTTAAGCATGACTCTAGAAAACATAAATCAAAATCATTCAGCATATATGTGGGTAAGTTTTCAATTCTCCATCAATAATTAGCGTCATTCTATAAAAAAATAGCAAACTCCAAACTAGTTTCCATCATTGATATATTTTCAGAATCATACAACCGATAATAGTATTTCTGAAGGAATATCAATGCCTAATTATATAACCCAATTTTGTAAAAGAACAATTTCATCGAACATCTATATATATTAGGCACCAAAAAAAACCTTTTCAAGCTTTGGAAACAATAATATTCGAAAACCCTAAAACATAAAACCCTAATTCGTAAAAAGAAAAAATTCATAAAAAATTATTTTAATCCATTTAACGGGGAACTTTAATCAAAAATCAAAAAATAGAAAATAAATATACAAATATCATACCTTTCGCTCTTAGCTTTATAGCATGGCATACATAATCACCTCCCATTGCTGCATTCCCCATAATTGCTATCGCACAGGGCAACTAATTCTTCGATAAGACTATGAGAATCTAAACCCAATGTTAAATGATTCCGTTTTTAAGGACATATCCCGCTCGACTCTTGTTAGGAAGGTGAGATCTTTGAAATTCGGCTTGCTAATTCGCGTGGGTGGAACCGCGAAAATTTTGGGATGCTTTGATTTAATTTCAGTTGCTTTTTTTTTTTGTTGAAGACGCTAAAAAATAATCAGATTTTGTTTTGTCTGAAAAACCGCAAATGATTTCGGGAGAGGACCTCTTCCTGATTTTCGGGAATATGAGAAATCCCAACGATACCCTCTCACAGACATAAAACAAGCACGCGTGTAATAAAATTAATATATCTACCTTAAATGCATCAATGAATTATGACCGTTTGATCAATAGATTTCAACGACTGAGATTGGTTCTCAGTTCTCACATAGGGCATGGTTTCCACAAGATCTCACCCCTATATATGTGTGTATATATATATATTCATAAATATAGAATCCTATATTGAAAACAAATGAATATAAAGTTAAAACACAATAAATTAGGATTTTGGTAGCTCAAGTTACCAACACTCATACTTCTATGGTTATACCTAACTTTTCCTATATATAGAAAGGCCGCTTATTCTGCACAGATCATCATCGAACTTGCAATCGGGAATACAAATGTGTCTCTCTTTGATTAAATATACACGAGGGCAAGGAAATGACTGCTTTTTGTAAAAAATAAGTGGATTTTAGCAGTCAACAAGGTATCTATGAAACTTAGTTTTAATCTTAAAAACTTGATGAATTAAGATTATATATAAAGAAAAATCGTTAAAAGTGGTCAATTAGATGAGAACTTTTATTAAACTTTATTAAACTCTTAATGTTTTCATGTATTCTCTCCCAACTTTCATATTGAGGTAGGTATATTAATTTTGTTTTGAATGTTATTAAATGTCAATGTTAAAATAATTAGGTTAGTGTCGAGTTCTTCTATAAAATGTTCTTGATTCGACATGAACTTGAATTGTCTCTTTCTCAAACCTGATTCACAGTCATCGTGATTTATCATTTAGGAGCAGTAGAAAAAATATATGTGACTATTAATTGAGAATGCTTCACTTGCTTTTTTTTTCAAATATCTTTTTTTTTTGATCTTCAGTTTTTGTTTTCTCAAATCTGATACTCATCAAATAAAAGTGTTTTGAATTTATTTTTTTGTATTTCTATTTCTGAATATTTGATCTTGAGTATTTTTTTTTTCTCAAACCTGAGATACAATAGAAAAGAAATGAGAGATATATAATACCAAATATTTTGATATTTATTTTCTGATTAAAGAATATCAATTCATATTAAAGATGCAGTATAAATAGCTTAGAAATGGTGATTATAATCAACTCTCGTTAAATTTTGTAAATTTTATTCAATATTTTGGATTTGAACTTGAAACTGAAACTCTTTAAGAACAAGGATGGATCTTACTTACATATACTGAGACAAACTGAAATGTAAGCAACTTATAATTATATTTCAGATTATTTACATAGAGGACTAGATTCCATGCAATGTTAAAATTTCATTTAATGTTACTTATTTTGCAGAATTAAAATAATTATAAATCATAATTCAATTTGTAAATCCGAACTCACCAGTCAGTTGTCAGAGATTCAGCAGACAAGAACAAATCACGTCAAATTAAGTTTATTTTATTCATGAGGACTTTTTATTATACTCCTAAAAGGCATTAATATTTAATAAATTAATATTAAATAGAACCTGCCGATAAAACGTATCCAAAGATCTGAGTTATCCGGAAATACTTGAAATTTGGAAAAATTATTTTAAAATCTTAATAAACTTGATAAGATCATGTAGGGCATAAACACTATCACATAGAAAACAGGAATCACAGTAAATACTATACAAATGTTCAAAATGTTCGGAATAATACAAATAAAATGATTTAAGAAAGGGATCTAAATATGAAGCCTTACCTAGCAGGTTCTTAAAATTTTTGGTTCACATACTAAAATTGCGAAGAACTTTGATTTTATCAAAAATATTTAAACACATATGTATCTTGTCTAATTCATTTTCTTTGAAATTTAAACTCTCCATAAGATACAGAGCACTTGCCACGCTAATTATGAGTAATTAATATTCATGTTAGATTTTTTGTGATTTTGATTATGGTCGTTGGATTCTCCATGTAACATCTTGATCGTCCGATATGATCTAATTTATGATAGGTTTGGATTTTCAATGAAATGGGTAAGAAAAATGAGCTAAATCAAGAATAATTCACGTAGGTTTGGTCTTAATATTACATATGGAATGCTAATTTTTTTCTTCAAAATAACCAATTCAAATACAAATATGTATATTTATTTGCACGTGCATGTATTAGTTTTATTGTTTAAAGGCCTATTTTTGTAATTTGATGTAATGTCGCATATTATGTTAAAAAAAAAAATCAAATGTCACATTTGGATTGTTATTATAATATTTTACATATTGTTTAGTTAATATTTATTTACATATGTTTAATTTGTGCAGGTATGAATAAAATTTCCTATTTTAAAATGTATTTGTGTAGTTTATTATAACGTCACTCTATTTTTTTTTACATCTTGGTTAATTTGTAGGGGTATTTAACAATTTAGTTATTTAAAATTGACTTTAATTTTAAATTATACAATTTAACTACTTATTTGACATTTAAGATATTTGAGGATGTAGTTTGTTTATTTGTGATGTGTCTTTAATATTTAAATATGTAAATAGCAATAGGTAATAAAATTTCGTTCTATAATACAAGTTTAGGTGTTATTCCTTGGTTTTTCTCAAGTGCAATATCAAGTAACGATTTTCTTCCTCTGTCGTGACGCTAACTTGCAATCCTTTTGGCATGATCTGTATTCTTTTATATACTTTATAATGTCAATATTTATTTTGTATAGGCGTATCTTTTATTTAAAATTTTATTTTTTGTATACTAATCAATAATACTTATGTATAGACTAATACGTATCCAATATTATAATGAGGATGATAATGATAACATATATATATAACAGCGGAGCTAAAGAGAAATAAATCGTAAAAATAAATTCTTATCCTTTTCTTGATAACCTTTGGATGACATCACTAATGGTATATTTGTTATCCTTTACACAACATTGATTGTTTGAGCTACCAAATATCGGTAAATTTAATATACTTTTTTGATTTGAAAATGTATATAGACGACTATCTAAACGTAATAATAAGCATTTAAATAAAATTTGTGTTGATTCAAATGCAAGCATTATCACAGACCTCTCCGACAATAATTTCGATCAAAGTAAAATTGATGATGATAATGTAGTTGATAGTGTGTCTCATGTGCGTTAGAAACATCTATTCTAAAGGTCATATTGTTAATATTTTTCAATTTATGAAATAATTATAGTAATTTTGTTAACATATCGTTTTTGTATTTTCTAACTAACGTTTGGCTTAAAAAATCACCCTACAGACGTCTTTTTTTTTACTAATATTTCTATACGTTAAATATTAACAAGAGTCAATGTCAATTCCTCTTGATCACTAGCATTTAATTGAAAATTCTCGTTTTTAGCCATGACTGTAATTTTGTAAATCTATGATTTTGAAAGATGATATTAAGTCTCGTGATAAATAAAACCAGTCTTAACATCAACCAGTTTGAATATGTAAACTTATAACTAGCAGATGTTATGATTGATGTTAAGAAACACCAGTAATAACACCAAACAGAGAAATATTGAATTAGCAGCGGAATAAGAATAAATGAACACACTTATTAAACTTCTAGTCCGTAAGTAAATGTACTTACGGACATGAGTATTCAAACTCGAAAACTATATTACTTAATCGTTCAAGATCAATTACAAAATGTTTAAGTAATATATGAAAAACAAATGTATCAACACTTGATACACAAATACTTGTCGCCACGATTGATCAGATCTCCTCCGTAGGATACGCAAGGTTGAAGATCTCTTGATTCTGAGTTGTAGCTCCAAGTAGGTCTCGTGCTGGGTTCTGTTTCTCCAAAAAATGTCTTGCGTCTTTTCCAAAAGTCGTCATTCATTTGTGTCGTTCTGTTCCTTTAAATAATCAAGACTCCCAGTCTTGATAAACAGGTTAGGCTAAAAATAAGAAAACTAAATAAATACCTAAACTACTTTAGGAAATAAATTTAGAGTTCTAAATAAATCAAATTCCAAGAAAGGCAAACCCACAAAATGAAAAATTGCCGAAAAATATTATTCTCAAATAATGACCAACTATATGTTGTTGTTTCGCAAATTAACAATTGAAAGAGTTTGAAAATATAGTGTACAGTGACGACGAATCAATAGAATATGACCAATAATATTTTATACAAATAAATATTCACAAATATATAGTATTAACGTTCATTTATTTATTGTGTAATTGGTTTATAAACACACACACTAGATTGTTATTAATTTCGAATTCTATTCAAACATTGTAATTCTACTTTATATTTATTTGCCCCGTGCATTACTAGTATTTTTAAAAAAATCACTCTCTTTCGAGGGCCAAATACCTCCAATCTTTACCATTGGTGCCAAAGAAGAATGAGCAGAAGCCTGTTCCCAAAAAAGAAAAAAAGATTCCAATCACTAACAAATCACCGATCACCAATCAAAAATCTAATATATTATTTGGGTTTTATCCCAAGAAAATTCGAATTCGGGACTCTGGACTCGAGGTCAAAATAATTCACCCTATGGCCTGTATCACCTCATGAGGCACTCGTCGATACAATTTTTTTCCTTCTCATTATTATTAGGGGAATTTACAATTCTACCTATTTAAGAAACAGAAATTTAAAAAACACGATCACTTCAGAGAATTTACAAATATACGATTATAACTTAAATAATTTTAAGTGTACGAAGTAAATCATTTTCACATTCGCTGTCAACCCAACAAATTCTGCTACACGAATAAAATCACTTTCAAAACCATTCAATATCAACCCAAATTATGCTATACGAATAAAACCGCTTTCAAAACCATTCATTATCAACCCAAATTCTGCTAATTAATTCACATATCGTTTTCAAAACATTCGTTGTCAACCCACCAAATTTTGCTACACGAATAAAATCGTTTTTAAAACCATTCAATATCAACTCCAATCCTGCTAATTAAAAGAGGCATATCAACTAAAATTAATTAAACCCATATCAACTAAAATTAATTAAACCCAAATTGGGACTTGAAAACTATTTATAACCATTCAATATCAACTCCAATCCTGTTAATTAAAAGAGGCATATCAACTAAAATTAATTAAACCCAAATTGCGACTTGAAAACTATTTATACCCAAACAAACCCAAATTACGATTTGAAAAATATTTTCAAATACCTAAAAAAACTATATATCAACCTTGGGAGTTTGAAAAATATTTCTTAAATACTGCAAAGAAATAACCAAACAAACTATATATTAACCCAAGTTGCGACTTGAAAATTATTTTCCTAAATACTGCAACTTTGAAATAAGTTTTAGAAAGTTATTTTCCTAAATACTGCAACTTTGAAATAAGTTTTAGAAGTGATACCCAAATACCGACTTTCAAATAATATATCAACCCAATATATCAATTTACATCCTTGACATCCTTGATTTGGATGTAGGGTAGGTTTGAAGGGATTCGAAGAAAATGAAAGTTGTCGATAAAATCAATAAAAACCATTAAAAAAAACAAAAGGTCTAAAAAGTACGTAATTAGTTAAAAATAATAAAAGAATCTAGTATAATTATAAAAACTTCCAAGTGATCGTAAAATTGTAAAAGAAAAAGATAAATTAATATTTCTTATAATTTCCCTTATTATTATTTGATAAAGAGTTGTCCTCTGAATCTGAAGTTAAATAAAAATATTTGTGTTATTGGCTTTAGGACTGTAATCTCTTGGCTAAGTTGGGCTTAGCTACAATCCCAATAGAACTCCATTTAGATCAGCCCACGACAATAATCATTGTCGTCTATAACTCCCCAACTTGGAAGGGCGAGGTAGGGGGAATTGGTTTGCAAATCAATCATGATAATCACATCAAATCTGGTGGTCTGGAGAGAGAAAATAAGACGAATAAAATACCATGTAAGATTATTTTCTTTTTTTAATTATGTAGGAGTTTTATTAATATAGTTATGATAGATAGCATAATTAATATTAATGATAATTTGTTTCACCTAGGATTAGTTTCTTTTTTTTATTATGTAGGAATCTTCTTAACATAATTATGATAGAGAGAGAAAAAAAGATGAGTAGAATGCCACGTAGGATTATTTTCTTTTTTTAGTTATGTAGGAGTTTTATTAACATAATTATGATAGATACCATAATTAATATTAATAATAATTTGATTTATCTAGGATTAGTTTTTTTTAATTATGTAGGAATCTTCTTAACATAATTATGATAGATACTTTAATTAACATTATAATAAGAATTAATATTATATATATATATAATGTTAATTATATATATATATATATAATATTATAAAAATAAGAATTAATAATATATATATAATCACTTATATGTTATTTTAATTTTTATTATGAGTTTTTTTCTTTTACGTTTTTCATTATTTTTTCATTCCAAGTCCAACAATATCAAATTTGTCATTTTTTCTCAAAAATAATTTGATCACTTTATTTAATTAAATTATACAAAAAATGCACAATATAATATAATTTGATATTATTTTTATTGTTATCAACATGTTGTTTATAAAATATTATTACAATTGGAAACTTTTTTATTTGAATTGGTTTCATAAAATAATGTATTTTGTTATTATCTCAAAAACCACTTAAAACAATACAAGTGCAAACCCAGCACCAAGTGGGATGAACATTATAACATCAATTACAATAGATTTTAAAAAATATCAACTAATTCAAAAACAAAAAAAGGGGAAGACCGCCTTTGAAAGCAAATTTTGCTAAAAACAGTAATTTTGAAAGCATTAATGTCATACTTAATATCAATTGAAGTTCAAAATTGGATTTATTCTCTTAGGTATGCATTTATATTTTAAATACTAATCGCTTCAACATCATTGTAATATTTATATTTAATTTAATACTTATACTATCATCTGCTAATTGTGCGGAGGAAAAAAATTATGTTCACACGAAATTATAATAGACCTAAAAAAACCATGTAAGAGAGAGAAAAAGTCACGTAGGATTATTTTTCTTCTTTTTTTAATTATATAGAAATTTACTTAATATAATTAGGATAAATACCCTAATTAATATTAAAAATAACAAGATCCTTTATATATATATATATACACGTACATATAAATATTATTTTATTTTATTTTATATTTTTTTATTTTTTTTAATCGTGAGTCCAAATAATATCAAAAGTAATTTGACCACTTTTTAAAATTAGATTATATAAAAATGTTAACATAATTTAGTATTTATTTTATTGGCTATCAACGTGTTATCTATCAAATATTATTACGATTCAATAGTTTTTTATTTGAATTGATCTCATAAATAATATTTAATATTAATGATGATTTAGTTTCTTTTTTAATTATGTAAGAATTTTTTTAATATAATTGGGATGGATACCCTAATTAATATATAAAAAAATTAATAAGACCATTTGAATATATGTATATATATATTATATGTTATTTTGTTTTTATTGTGAGTCCAATAATATGAAATTTGTCATTTTTTCTCAAAAATAATTTGACCACTTTTTAAAATAAAATATGCAAAATTGCACAGTGCAATACAATGTAGCATTTGTTTTATTGGCTATCAACATGTTATTTATAAAATATTACTACGATTCAATAATCTTGATTTGAATTGATTTTATAAAATAATGTATTTTGTTACCATCTCTATAATCATGTAAAACAACACAAGTGCGAAACTAGCATCGAGTGGAATGAATACTGTGGCATCAACTATAATAAGTTCGTAAAAAGATCAACTAATCCCAAAATCAAGAAGGAAAAATTGCCTCTAAAAGTATATGTTACTATAACGGTAATTTTGAAAGAACTCATGACATACTTAATTTATATCGAAATTCAAAATCTAGATAATTACATATATACAATTACTTATTTAAATATTTAATACATTTTTTGCCAAAATTGATAAAATCATGGATGCAATACATTTAACCAAGGGTGATGTATTTCTCATATATGGATACAGAGGACGCTTTCTACAAATCTAATAGTGGAATTGTTAATATAATATCTAACGACATAACTTCTCTTATTTCGAAATGAAGAATTAGACATTGTGGATTTAAGGTTCCTTTTAATATCCAACAAGATCTCTATGTTTCCTGGTACTCCACTTGCAAAATTAATGGTAGATGCGCATCTCATTATTTGGGATGAATCTCCAATGATGCATAGCCATTATTCTGATACTCTGGACAAAATATTGAAAGACGTGATGAGATTGCAAAATAATTATAATACGCAACTTTCATTTGGTAATAAAATAATAATTCTTTGTGGAGATTTTCATCAAATTTTGCCGGTTGTTACAAATGGCACTGGACCAGACATATTTCACATGATGATCAAATCTTCGCATTTATGGACTCATTACATGGTTTTGAAGTTGACCAAGAATGTGGTGCTGCAAAATCACAATTCAGATTCCGATTGTGTCAAGTTAAAAAAATTTATCAATAAATAGTATACGAGATGAAATAGTTTGAGTACCAAACGATGGTATCACTCAAATTGAAATTCAGGTTATCTATTATTGAAAAATGATGGTGGCCATGTTCCGTCAATTGTGGCCAACACATATCCACAATTTTGAAAAAACTACTGAATGTTTGGCTTATTTGGAGGGTTATGTTATTCAATCCCTAACACTTGATGTTGTCGATCTGATTAATAAATATAGGATGTCATAAAATGATGGAGAATTAAAGTTCCGATTCAAACATTGACTTATTGTAGGACGTCCATTCACCAAAGTTTCTAAACACCATTAAGTGTTATGGATTGCCGAACTATGAGTTAAAACTAAAAATTAGAATTTCACTCATGTTGTTGATAAATATTGATTCATTTCCTTGTGTTGTGTAATGTTGGTTGTTACAAAACTTGACGATCATATTGTATAGGCTAATATTTCTCAAGAAAGCAATGCAGGTGAATTGTTGTTCATCTCTAAAATGATTGTCACACCATCTAATTCGAGCTTGCCTTTCAAATTCCAACGGCGACAATTTCCCCTGATTGTGTCATATACTATGATGATCAACAAAATTGAAGGACAATCTCTCTCTCACGTTGGACTTTTCCTGAAAAATTCAGTTTTCAGACATGATCAATTGTACGTTGCTATATCAAATAGGGGTGGAAATGTGAGGCACGACATGATTGACCGACACAAACACAATACAAAATAATAGGCTATGGGTTGATGCTTATTGGATTCGTGCCTTATCGGGCTGACATGGTAAGACACGTTAAGTAATGAGTTGATAACGCGCTAACCCGATAAACACGATAAGGCCTGATAATATTTTAATTTCCCCCTTTTATATTCATTTACTTATTAGTATCTGTATCTTTAATTTATCATTATTACATTTGTCATATTATAATTTTAAATGTATTTGACAATTTGTATTGATAATTTTATAGATATGTATTATATCTATTAAGAAAATCATGTATTTTATTAATTAACGGGCCTAATGTGCTTAACGGGTAAAATTAAATAAATTCAGTATTTTTGTTTATCGTGCCTATCATACTTTGTTGTACATTTCGTGTTTTTAGCGTGTCGTGATTCGGGTTTAGATTATATGCCCAATAAGCTTATCGTGTAGTGTTCATGCCTATAATTATCGTGTCGTGTCTTATTGTGCCTGCCCGATAAGAGCCCGACACGACTGATTTGTCAGGCTTGATATCAAGGGTAACCAATTGTAAGGGTTTAAAAATATTGATCGACGATGACGAGAATAAATATTGTAACAAAACTACAAAAGTTGTGTATAAGAAATTTTTTCATAATTTATCAACTACATTTCGTCTAATAACAATTCTTTTATGAATCAGGTTATATTTTTTTTAATACTGTTAGATTTTTAAATAAAATTTAGATGATTTATATATACGGAGCAGTTATGGTAAAAAATATCTCTGATTTGAGAACCAGTGATGGTTCTCACCAAAATACACACACGCACACATACAACTTAAGCGTATATATATATATATATATATATACACATAATTACTTATTTAAATACTTTAATATATTTAAAATAATTATTTTTATTTTACATAAAATAAAATGAAAAATTATCGTGCAATCGCACGAACACAGTACTAATTTTTTAACAAATGTAACAATTCATGTCTGATGTATGTTATATGAACACGGGCAATTGTGATCGGTCTTTGCTTTATTAGCAGAAACTTGTGTCATCAAGGTAACGAGACCTCACCCAAATCAAAAGGTGTTGGATTGTCAACTTTAAATTCTTCGAGTCATGTATAATTTAGAGAGATTTCGGATGGACACTATTAAAGTATAAACGCCAATACACTATTTCTTTAACAAATCTCAAAAAGGAAAAAACAATTCACATAAAATATTTACTCTACCTTCTAGAGTATCTTGATAGTGGAATTCTAGAGTAGATAAGAAATGCAAGATGTTAATACACAAGTTATTTAATCAAAAGTATTTTGGTGGTGAAATTATTATCGGATATTAATATCTCGGGAGTCTTTTCTGGTGGGGTAGATAAGCACACACAAAGTTTTCAGAGAAAACAATCCAAATTAGGGTAGATAAAAATACCCACAAGAATGAATAAAATTATCGAGCAAACCTCAGAAATAAGAACAATCCAAACTGAGAAAACAAAAATTATTATGGGACCGAATATTTGCACCAAAAAAATTAATGAATTGACTTCATGGATAAAAACACCTTAATAATATTTTAAATACACTAAAATTTTACTAAACTAACCCCATATACTCTCTATTGTACCCCCTACCTAATATATAAAATAAACAAAAAAATCATAAAATAAAATAAAGAAAAAAAAAATGAAGAAAATATACTGAAAAGCGAGATGAAAAGAAAGAAAAAAAAATACGAAGAAGAAAGGAGAAGAAAAACTGAAAAAACGAGTAGATAGATCATAGTAAGCAATCAAACATCTAGGTAAGTATCTCATCTTTGTGAGAATTGGTGTTCCTTCAAAGAAAATTGAAAAAAGAAATTTTGGGCTATCGTAGGGTTCGACTCTGGTTCACAAACAATGAAGCAGTATTCGAAATTTATTTTTGAACAAATATGTATGTTCGAAAAAAATTTAGAATAAATATGTAATGTTCGAATTTTTTTAGAACAATTATTTCTTAACTAAAACAAAATTTTCTTTCGAACTTGAAATTCATATTCAAAAATCTGATCCGAACAGTCTATTTTACAAAAAAATATGATGTGTTCGATTTATTTTTTCCGAACAACCTGTTCCTATTCATCATTACCAGTTCGAACACAACTCACAATGAACCATAATAAACCATTGTATGATGGAAAAGTGATAAAACACACACACCCACAAAAAAAAATAGTAATATGATTATTGTAACACTGAAAATTGTAGAGAAAACTTGTATCATTCATCTTATTTATACTATCATCCTTCATTAATGAGTTTTGTTTTGAAATGGATTTTGAAATGAGTCTTGAAAGGCTTTGGGAGGAAGAAGATATTCTTTTTAATGTTTAAATCAATTTATGAGAGGGTTATTTTTGTATTTTTAAACATGTCTATTTTTGCCCAAAAAATGATGAGGTCAACTAATCAAATCATTGGGTGCCAATATCTAGTTCCAATCATTAATCACAACAAACTCAATAATCTAAATTTAGAACACAAAAACTCATAGAATTATAGTAACATTGACAAAAAAAGAAAAAAAGAAAAAGAAAGAGTATTCACCTGATAGACGTCATAGATCCGCCGCCACCAGGGAAAGACCAGAAAAGCCCCGCTACTCTCTTGTCGAAGCCATATATCGGCCAGAGCCGGGGAAAGCTCGGACAACACAAACCCCCGAGCCTCTCGCCATTACTACAGACCAGCCACACCCTCTCGATGTGAAGTACCAAGTCCTCGGCCGCCGGAAAAACAAATAGACACATAAAATGTTGGAAGCTACTATACACTTGGAGATTTATGATTCTGATTTGCATAGAAAAAAATGTTTAGGAAAAAATTAATAGATAATATTAAGAAAGAAGAGAAATTATGGGGAAAAGGAATCATTCGAAAAAAGAGAGCAAATGTGGTGGAATAGTGTTTTGTTGAACAAACCATCCATTCAAATGGAAAGAATCATGAAATTAGCAAAAACACTATTTTCAAAGTACTCAATTTACAGTTAGAAAACAGAATTGAAAAATCAATAATTCTAGGATTTGAGATCTAAAATCTTAAAAATAGTTGAGAAGTTAACAATTGTAAATTATTTGAACCAAAAAAGTTTCTTATTGGAAAAAACAAATAAAAATTCTGAGAGAAACAAAAAAATTGACTTATATAAATAACTATGTTATTAGTATATATATAAATATAGATTGAGCCAAGTAAGAATCCATATGAACACGTGTTTCCTTCACGGTATGAAGAATAGATAGAGGTATTTGCAAAAAAATCCAAATTTATATTTAATTGGATAAATAGTCCAGTTTATTATTTTATTTTGTGTTGTTATTTTTTCCAAATTAATGATAAACCTCAAAACTACTCATGCATAATCAGATGACAATTATTTATGATTATATGAGATTTAAGAAGTATTTTTATCATGTGATGCGACCAAAAAGATTGGTTCACCAAGAAAAGAGAATAATAACCTGAAATAAGTTCTTAGCGACCTGATAGACCTCCAGAAAGCTATTGGCAACCTGGTCGACCTACAAAACAAAACTCAAGTCGGACAGCCCCGGCGTAGGCCCTCCAATAGTTAAGTCAGTTCAAGTTTAATAATGATGTGCGAGAGCTCAAAACGTAGGATAAAATCAACTTAGAATAGAAGTGATGCCTGTGTCCTCTTTATATATGTTATGAATGAATAGGATTATAAAGTAATAAACAGAAAACATAAAGATGACACAGATTTACGTGGTTCACCGAAATGGCTACGTTCACGGGCAGAGAGAAGAACAGATTTTATTAACTGATTAGGGTTACAGATTTCTGATCTCAAAAACCATATTTATAGTATTGAGAGAATACACCAAATTGGGTTTAAGGCCCAAAACCGCATACCGTTGCGAAGCGAGAGATTCAAGACATATCAACAAATCTCCACCTTGATTTTAATCTTCCTTGCAGATGCATCATTACAATGTTAGATGAACAGACTCCTTCTTTGTGCCTCAGATTTGCCCTCCTTGGGCAACTAACATCTTTTGACATTTAGCAAGTCCAGACAATGTCGAAACTTCCTATGTGGGACAGGCTTGGTGAACATGTCAGCAGGATTATTAGCAGTATCTACTTTCATCACCTTGATTCTCTACTCATTCCTCAGAAAATGATACCTCACATCAATATGTTTGGTCCTCTCATGATGGACCTGATCCTTGGCCAAACAGATTGCACTCAGACTGTCACAAAACACAATAACTTGATCATGAAGTAGACCAAGATCACCTACAAGACCTTTCAACCAAATTCCCTCTTTAGCAACTTCTGTCAGTGCCATATATTCTGCTTCAGTTGTAGAAAGAGTAACTGTAGCTTGTAGAGTTGCCTTCTAACTAACAACAGAACCACCAAGAGTGAAGACATAACTTGTCATAGATCTTCTACTATCGACATCTCCAGCATAATCAGAGTCAGAGTAACCAGTCACAGAACCATGAGCATCACCTCCATACAAGAGACCAACATCAGACGTACCTTTAAGATAACGAAAAATCCTCTTCACAGCTTGCCAATGCTCCTTTCCAGGTCGTCCCATGAACCTGCTGACAACACTCACAGCAGGTGCAAGATCTGGTCTAGTGCAGACCATAGCATACATCAAGCTCCCTATTGCATTAGAGTATGGGACTCGAGACATGTATTCCTGCTCAGCTACAAACTTCAGTGTATAATCAGCAGATAAATGAATATTTGTAGCACTTGGGGTATCAATAGGCTTGGCGGTAGACATGACAAGATCTTCTCAATGTAACTCTTCTATGACACGAATATATTCTTCTTTTCTCTTTCCCTATATATCTCCATGCCCAGAATTTTATTGGCAGCACCCAAATCCTTCATATCGAACTCAGCACTGAGCAGATCCTTCAGCTTCTGAATATCAGACTTGGACTTCGCAGCTATGAGCATATCATCCACATACAGAACAAGATAGATCATGGAACCATCATCTGCTTTGTTGTGATACACACAACAATCATGTGGACTCCTGTTGTATCCCAACTGGATCATGTAACTGTCAAACCTCTTATACCACTGCCTTGGAGACTTCTTTAGCCCATATAAGGACCTCTTCAACTTGCAAACATAATCTTCCTTCCCCGGAACCTTGAACCCCTCTGTTTGAGTCATTTAGATATCGTCTTCGAGCATTCCATTTAGAAAAGCTTTCCTCACATCTAGTTGCTCAAGTTCAAAATCCCGCTGTGCAACCATTGCTAGTAACACTCTGATGGAAGTGTGTCTGACCACTGGTGAGAATATCTCATTATAGTCAACCCTCTCCTTCTGTGTGAAACCTCTTGCAAATAGTCAAGCCTTGCATCTCACACCTTCACCAGATATGGTTTCTTCCTTCTTCTTGAATATCTATTTGCAAGTGACAATCTTCCTCCCCTTTGGACGTTTGACCAGCTCCCAAGTGAGATTCTTGTCAAGTGATTCCATCTCTTCTCTCATTGTAGTGAGCCATTAAGCCGACTCAATACCTGAAACAGCCTCTCTGTATGTGAATGGTTCACTTACAGATGGTTCTTCCTCTTCTACCTCGTCAGCGACTTGTAATGCATAAGTCACCATATCCTCAAAACCGTATCGCACAGGAGGCTTCACGTCTGTTATCCTAGCTCTATCAATAGCTATGCTTGTCTGGCGAACTTCTGGATGAACATCTGAACTTGTAATTTCAGCAGTAGTATGTTGATCTTCTCCACCTTGGAGTTGTGATTTACTCTCATCGAGAGTGACTTGCAGCTCCACCTGTTTATCAACACCAATACAATTTTCTGCACCAATGGACTTCACAGCGGGGTTAAGCATAGAATTCTCATCAAAAATTACATTCCTGCTAAATATAACTCTATTTTATGAAGGTGACCAGATTCTATATCCCTTAAATCCATCCCCGAAACCAACAAATATACCCTTCTTAGCTCTTGGTTCTAATTTACCCTCACTAACATGATAGTAAACAGTACACCCAAAAACTCTCAACAACGAATAATCTGCAGGTTTATTAGACCATACCTCGTAAGGTGTCTTGCAATCAATGCCAGTGTGAGGACCACGATTGATCAGATAGCACGCCGTGTTTACTGCTTCTGCCCAAAACTTTCTAGCCAAAACAACATTTGAGAGCATGCATCTCGCTCTCTCCAGTAATGTCTGATTCATGCGCTCTGCCACACCATTCTGCTGCGGTGTGTGTCGAATGGTGTGGTGTCGAGCAATCCCTGAATCCTTGCAGAACTCATTGAAATCAGACGAACAGAACTCCAGGCCATTATCAGTTCGCACTCACTTGATCTTCTTCCCAGTTTAATTTTCTACTAACGCCTTCCACTGCTTAAATCTCTTGAACGTTTCACTTTTGTTCTTCATCATAATTACCCAAGTCATCCACTAGTGCAGAAAATGCATATCCAGAAGGGTAATTCTGCCTATCCAGAACGCCTTTCTGTACCTTCTGTAGTGACATAGTTCTGGATTGGCAGACTTTCCAGAACGCCTTTTTTTACCCTTCTGGATTGGCAGACTTTCTAGAAGGGTAAAAAAAAAAAATGTTCTAGAAAATAAATTT